>CAUYSK010032713.1:0-41310 GCA_963575035.1 Avahi laniger | reverse complement strand
TGCTGAGAGCAATCTCTGCCTTGCATTAATAGGCCTTAACTGAAGCCAGTGCTTGCTCTTATGGGGAGCTTCATGGGACTGAAAGTGCTGTATAAGATCTGTGCACTGCTCATCTCTCTCTCTCTCTCTCTCTCCCCTTCTCATTGCTTCCCCACATCGTTAGTCATCATTACTCTTGGAGCTTGCCCTAGCTTGCGTTTTCTCACCGGAATTGTGTGGGATGTTGTTAAAGAGAGCAAGCTTCCCCTAATCTGAAGCCAGCCAGCCAACTCCTGCCTGCCCTAGGTCAGGTCTGGTCCCACAGCCAGACCTTATCTCCGGAGAGGCTGCACATGTCAGAAGCCCAGACAGCAGACCTAGAGAAGAGCAAGCTGTGAAATGTGTCAGCTCAGCCAAGAGAGGATGCTGGCTGTGGACACCCCAGGCTTCTGCTAGCCAGCACCCATCATGGGTCAGCTGAGACACTGTGATTCTTCTGAATACAGAACACATCTCTCCTTAACCTGTTAGAAAAGCCTCATGCCATTTAAAGGAAAACATTAAAAACGCTTGCAGGAGACGAAAGTGCTGTTCTGCTTCTGTTTCAGGTGCTAAACCTGCCCCTGGGATCTGCTTTGAGAGAGTCAACTCTGCAGGTGATCCTTACGGAAACTGTGGCAAAGACTCCAAGAGTTCCTTTGCCAAGTGTGAGATGAGGTACGGAATCCGTGCAGCCTGACGAAGTCATCGCTTTGACCTCCCCACATCGCTGAGGGCTGGTTCCAAACTGTTTCTCTTTGGGAATTGTTTGTTCTTACCCTTCCAGGGATGCTAAATGCGGGAAAATCCAGTGTCAAGGAGGTGCCAGCCGGCCTGTCATTGGTACCAATGCTGTTTCCATAGAAACAAATATCCCACTGCAGGAAGGAGGCCGGATTCTGTGCCGGGGGACCCATGTGTACTTGGGCGATGACATGCCGGACCCAGGGCTGGTGCTTGCGGGCACAAAGTGTGCAGATGGAAAAGTAAGACCCAAATATTCGCTTGCATCTTAAATGTAAGTCTGGAACAGGGCCCGTTGGAAAACATCCTGTTCGAGAACAGGGTTACAAGATTGGTTTGTTTTCCTCAATCTACTTCTCAGAACAGTGTCTCTGGAATCTAGTTCTTTGCACCTGAAAGTCAATAAATCACAGATCCTGGTCTGGCTTTTGAAATGTAAATTTGGGAAAATCAAGCTTGTCTTCTCAGCCCTTCAGTGTTAGTAAGTCATTTTTACACTCTGGGTGTCATGAGGGTTTCCAGCCAGGAAATTACTTTGGAAAGAAATGCAATAGTGTATTATATTAGTTTTGGATTCGTGGCTTGGTTTCAGGCACAGAGTTCTCAGGGGCTTGCCCTCACCTGGCTGGAATGGGAACTCAGATGTATTTTCGGAGACCCTGTAGGACAGGGGAAGAGAGAGCGTAAAGCCCAAAAGAGAGTCCTTTCAGAGAACAGGAAGAAAGGTAGATATAAAGATATTTTGAGGTTTAGAAATAGAGTCAAAAAAGTTTTTAAAGAAAAAAAGAATTTGAGATTTTCGTGTTTTATCACACTAATTTTTTTTCCCCAAACTTTCTCATCAGATTAAATGATAGCAGGTTAATAAAGTGTTTTAGGGAAAAGCTGAATAAACCCCCAAATACTTTTTAGGACCCTATTTTCAGCCTGATCTTGAAATCACTCCCTAAAATGGAGGTCCCAGAGAAGAGAAGACAGGCAGGAATCCCCTCCACTCACTCTCCTCCACCCCACACCCCTCAGCCACAAATGCTTTTCCTTAAGGAAATAGGACAGTACGAGAAACATCTTATGCATTCTGAATGTCTCCTTAAACACATTAGCATAAATGCAGGCCTTGACGTTAGAATGACGCCCACTTTTTAAACTGTAGCCTGAATGGCCAGGTGCATCTGAAGATTGAAATTCCAAGGACTCAATTTATCATCAAGTTTTTTCTCCACATGCAAGACAAAATGTGCTTTGATCTCTGTTTCCACAGAACACCGGTTCTCTGAGGGCTCGGGAGGACAACAGCACCTTGTGCTGTGATTCTCTTAGAGGGCCTACTGTGTTTGTTGAAATCCTGGAAAATTTTTTGTCAGCTGGAATGTGACAGTCCCCGTGGCCAGCATTCCCACCGACGCCTTACAGCTGCGTGCATTTTGCCTTACGTCAGCTGTTAGGGTCGGCTAGTGACCTTCTCGGTAGGAAGGTTCTACCCGATTGAAAATGCTTCTTCAACCTAAACATCAGACTCTGCTTCCTTTGACTCCGCTAATTTGTAACATCTTATGGGAGAAAAGGGGCCTGATCCTTTGAGTCTGGAGTACATTGCACACCTTTGAAATGAGGCTGAAGTCTTTCCACCAGCCCGTGTCATTTAGCAAATCCCTGCCACTGCGGCAGCGTGATAAATCCAAGAGAACCATCTGTGTTCCTCTGCTGAGCATTTCTGCCGGTGGTTTGTGTCATTGATGATATTACTTGTCAGTCAGTATTCTGAAAAACTCCCCATATTTCAGCATCTCCCTCGAAAGATTCTCAGACCCAGGATGCGTGGAGCCTGTCAGTTTATACAGGCCCTGGGTTGAGGACCAATCCATCTTGCGCTCTCCTGTGTCTTTTAACGGAGGAAAAAAATGCTGCAATACATAAACAAAAATCACGATAAAATCAGTTATAATTTCAGGCTCAACTGAAACCATATAAAATGCCATAAAGTACAAAAGAATTTAATAGTGTTCACATTGAACTTAGTCTTGAGAAATGCTGAATTTGGAGTCAGACAGTAGGATCTGTGACTGAATCAAATGAAAAATGCATCGTTATGCTATAGCCATATTAACTGAAAGAAGGTAGAATCTTCTCCAACTCTTTGTTTTCTTTTTTTTAATATTTATATGAGGGCAGCGGGGGTGGGGGTTACTGAAGAAGTACTAAGATATTTGCTTTGCTTTCCTCCCTCTACAGATCTGCCTCAACCGTCGATGTCAGAACATTAGCATCTTTGGAGTCCATGAATGTGCAATGCGATGCCACGGCAGAGGAGTAAGTACGCAAAACTGACTTTTCATAGCCAGCCCATAACAAGTCAAGCAATAAATAATTTGTTGGTAAGAGTTTTTACAATCCATAGCTTTTTTTTTTAAGATAGAGCAGTTAGTGTCTTCTCAATATTTCCTTCTAAACACATTAATTTTCTTTGACCTTTATATAACAAGAAATGTGATTTTTGTTTAACAGAGAAAATCAGCTTGAGCAGTGATTATCTTTTAAATTAACATTCTGCCATTTAAAAAATAATTGTGTTGTCTTCAAAGTAATTTTAAAAGCAACCTTTCTTTGTGCAGAGTTTCACATTAACATTTCAAACAGCTCATCCCTCTTGCTACCAACTTCAGAATACGTCTGAACTGAAATTCTTCCAAAAGGAATTAAAACAAAGACAACAAATCATACTAAACACATGTTCTTAAGATCACACACGATGGGTTTTAACTAAAGAAAGCTGTTATTTAATATTTTCGTTCAGAGAACCTTTAGGGGAGAAGAAGACTCTAATTGTTTAAAATATAACTTATTTTTCCTGATGGGCTTAATTATTTCCAATGGGATCCTATTAATCTTGACTGGCCATGCCAGTGGTTCTTTTGTTTTTCTGAAATCTTTTCTATAGAAATCATGCTCCAAATCCTATTTTTAAAATTTGCAGACACATGCCAACGATCCTTATGTAGAATTATGGATGTTCCCCATAAAGTTATATTGTGCTGTAACCACGAAAGGACTACAGGGCCACCTCAGATGGATTTGTCCACTGTGAGTTTAGCTGACTCCTGGTAGAAAACAAAATCTCTTTATGTCTTCATTGGATCATAGATTTCTTGCTGGTGGCTGCTAAGAGGGAATCTAGTCCAGCCGTGTTATTTCACTGACAAAGAAGCCAAGACCCAAGTTGGGGGACTGGTGTGTCCAGGGTAACATGATTTCGCAGCCACATGCTGGGTTGAGGGCCTTGGACTCTTCACCTTCCAATATCCCTGGGGCCTTGTCCCCACCTTGGAGGGGAAAGGCCCATTTTCTGGGTAGGTGGAGCAACCGTCCATGACTTGGCGATGAGTAGCTTGGCCACGGTCCTTCCCTGATGAGCCCGGGCTCACCAGCAGCACCTGCAAGCGGGTTGTTAGAGCTGCAGTCTGTCTGCTGCAAGCTGCATAAGGGCACCAGGCTGCACGTCGCAGGGAGAAGCTCTGCAGGGCAGGCGTGCATCTAGGGCTGGTAGCTGCATCTTTGAGGGGATAGGCATAGTCTCTGCCACACACCCATCCATTCTGATCAACTTTCACTTCACAGCGATACGCTTTCCAACGTACCAAAGGCTGTCTCGACTGTTGGCCGCCTTATTTGAAACAGTGGGGCAAGTGGCTGATTCATCAAAACGAGTCAGTGGGCACAGAGATCACAAGTGAGGCACATACTCCATATATTGCATTTTGCCTTAAAATGCTAAAGCGTATATTCGGCATCAGTATTTTGATGCAGGGCTGTGCCCTTTAGGATTGGTTTGCTGACTGTAGTTCTGCATTGACTTCCTCATATAAACCACCCCAAAACGCGTCATCAGCCATGTGCAGTTTGTTTCTATAAGTGGAGGGGAAATGCAGACGCTCGGCAGCAATGAGGGCAGACTCTTCATAAATCACAGCTTTGCCCAAGTCATTTTATGGTTGCCTCGCCCGTTCCTAATTGGTCAAAAATTCCTTTCAGTGATTTGTCTTTCTTTATCCAGAGTTCCCAAAGGATTCGACCTAATCCTCTTGTCTTTGTGCTCATATTCCATTGGTTCACGTACTAGTCCAGCAAATGACGTACGTGACAATAACGAGTCAAACCAGCATAGACAGGTGAGGCAGCCACGACCATCAGTGGCCCTTAGTAACCAGGTGGGCAGGAGCTGCTGGGCCATGCCACAGAGGACTCTGGTCTCCGAGTTAGGTCACTTACTCAGGGCCCAGCAAGGGCAAAGTGCACCTTCCTCCTGCTTTCCTGGCGTCCTTTTCTTGCCACGGCAGAACCATTCCCCTGTTTCACGAGGAAGAGAGTTTATTGCTGGCTTTGCCCACCATGCATGGGGGGTCCTGGGAACCGCCCCTGGGGAGCTCCGCGAGAAGGAAGTGGGCGTTTCAGGAACAAGGGATCGGAGCAGGCTGCAAGGAAGTGCCGGTGGAAATCCCGTGTACTTCCGTGGGCACCAGGAATAGGAAGCCTGGCTGTGGGCCTGCCCCGCCACCCCAGCCTGCCGTGGGAGCCCCGAGTCACCCAGACTCTCTGACAGATACAGAGATGTGCCAAGAGGTTGTCAGGTCCCGTGATCACCAAGGGTCCCTCCTTGCTGTTGCAGGGACTTCTCATCATGGTCAGATGCTGAGTTTCCTGGACTTAGGAGGACAGGGAGATTGAGGAGAGGGAGGCTAGAAGCAAGCTGGGGAGCCCTAATAACCGCCACTCTATTCTCATAACAGCTGCTCACAGGCAGGTTATGTCACATCTACAGCCTCCGGTTCAGTGTCCCCTGTGGTGCTGTGTCTGGGGCTCATTCTCACAGGCACACGTACTAGCGTGGTTGTGTCGGTGCTGGGGGGCAGGGGCTCTGGCTGCAGCACCCTCGCTTCTGCTGTGGCGCTACACAGAGGGCACGCCTGAACGCCACGTCCTTCCTGATGTCTCTCCCTCTCGCTGCCCTGAAAGGTGTGCAACAACAGGAAGAACTGCCACTGTGAGGCCCACTGGGCACCTCCCTTCTGTGACAAGTTTGGCTTTGGAGGAAGCACAGACAGCGGCCCCATCCGGCAAGCAGGTCAGTGAGGCCCCTGCGTCCCTGGGGCGGGTACGGATGCTGAGCTACTGGGGCTGGCAGCAAGCCATGCAGGCTCACCAGCCGCGAGTGTAGGTGCCAGTGTAGCCCCATTAGCAGGAAACCTGGTGGAAAGCCACGTAGGTCTGACACAGCCTGGGCCTCGCCCAGTTTCCAGAGGCTAGCTCTCTCCTTACCTGGTCGTTTCCAAGGCTCTTTACTCTCCGCTCGGACTGAGAGGCTGAGTTTGCTGCTTATACTTTAGCCCGGGACACTTTTCTTAGCTTAGGTAATTTCTACAGCCAACTGCCAAATGGGTATGAATTTCATCATTGTGTCAAAGAACTTTGTAAAGGCCAACTTCTGTGCGCTAGGGCTGAGGGGTGTGAAGTGTAATGCCTTTTAAAAGTCACACTAGAAAGACACCCACCTCTGAATAAAGGCGATAGTCGCGGCAGCCACGCTAGTGGCAGCAACAGCATGTGTATTGAGCAGTGACGTGCCGGCGCTGAGTGTTTCATACTCGTCTCCTCCTCACACAACTCTGAAGTAGGCATGTCTATTGTTTTTTCACATAGAAGGGACCTGAGGCTCAGAGAAGTTAAGTAACGTGCCCAAAGCCATTCAGCTAAGAGACGCAAATCTGTCCCTCAAGAGGCTCCTAATAGCAGCTGTACTTGAATCTTGATTCCTTTCTCCTCAGATGACCTTTAGCAACACTCCCTGGTACAGTGCTGTTTTCTGAGTTCTTTTCAGACAGTCAAGGGGCAGGTCTGAGTGACGTCCCTGTCACGGTGAAAGCAGCAAGGCAGGAAGGTGCAAAGAGCAGAAGGGGGCACAGTGGGGAGCCAGGAGCAGGTGGGACCTCACAGCGTGTGCTTTCTCCTGGTGCTCATCCGAGCCCCCGTGACACTGGGACCAAGACCAGTGCTGCTGCGGGGGGGTCACGCGTCCCCAAGGCCTGCTGTGACTGGCAGTGTTGACTCTGTGGCTTTGCCACCATTTCCATGGCAACAGACACAACACTGCTCTGCAGGGCCAGGCCAGGCAGAGCGCAGGGCTCAAGAGGGGAGTTCCATCTACCAGGCACATCTGCAAAAACGGCGCCACGAGGGCAGCGAGGTCCCGGTCCTGCTTCTGCTGAAATGTGGGCACACTTCTGCGTGGCAGAGCGGCTCCAGGTTAGCGCTCCGGCAGGCCCCAGGCCCGCAGCGAGGAGAAAAGGGACCAGGACATCTTGCCTTTTATTGAGCCTCCAATTGCAACGGTGGAGAAGCCGGGGCTGGGCTCAGGACTCCCTTTCCCTGGTGACATTGATGACTGGTCACTGACTGCAACTTAAGCCTCTAATATGGCTTTACATGTTTACTGCACAAAAATAACAGGTTTTAGTTTTTAGTCCATCAGGGACCCTGCTACCCATATTCCATCTCTGTCCAAGTAAACCAGACGGTGCTGGAAAGGAAGCAGAGAGGCAGCAGCTCCGCGTCTCTTTGCAGTGTGGGTGCACGTGACCAGTGGACTCGGGTTTGAAAGTTTCCAAAAAGTCAAGGACCCCACAGAGTCACCAACTCTTCATTTCGAGAACATTTAAAAAATGAAGACAACCAAATAGCCAAGTCCACCCACTGAGGCCGTTATTTCAGAAAAGAGTGTATTGTAAACACCCTCATACACACACACACACACACGTGTGCGCGCGCATAAAATCAAGGCAAGCAGTGCAAGTGTGGCCCGGGCCTTGCTGTCCCCGTGGTCTGCTGCTCCTGGCCTGGCTGTGGCTCAGTCGTTCATCAAACAAATGCTTCTCTCATGTCTGCCGTGTGCCAGCTGCTCTCCTGGGTCCTGGTTAGACGCTAATCGGGTGCCGCAAGGCATGATGAGTGTGGGCTACAATGAGGATGTCGGGGGAGGGGGCAACCGCCATGGACTCGGGACCAGCAGGGCCGTGTCAGGAAGGCTCCTGTGGACTCGACGTGTCTGCTTGTCTGAAGGGAGCAAGGGAGACGCGTGCTGTGTGGCAGAGATAGCCGTGCCATCTAGAATCTGGCCCACGAGGGGCGGGAGGGCGCACAGCGGAGGAGAGGGAAGCGGAGTCCCGCACCTCCAGCTCTCGCAAGTGGTTGGATGCTGCTACAACCCGGGGAACGCAACAGGTTCCATTTGGGCCCCCGTTACATGTTCAATTTGATAAACTGATGAATTTAAAATTTGTAGATTGATTTTTAAGGAACTAAAAATTACAGTTCAAGACTATTGCTGTTCACGTTTTGATTAGCTCCATTATGAGACTAGAACTCTAGCCAGAGCCCCTGTGACTGCTGCTAAGAGTCTGAAAAGAATGACATTTTGGCCAGGAAACCAAAAGCAGTGCTTTCCAGTGACACTGACGAGTGAATCAAGACTGTCAGATGTTGATGGTCTCATTTAGGCTGAGACACATCCCTGAACAGGGCTTGTCAGCTGGGAATGAAGTCCAGAAACAGGGCGTGACGATGTCCTCCCTGGAGCGGGTGCCGTTGCCACTCCTCGCGACCCTAGTATGTAGCGTCTGCCCCCAATAGTACTTGGCCGTGGCTGCTGTCGGAAACCGATCTGTCGGATCCCTTCCTGTCCATACCCTTGAGGAGTCTCTCAAATGTGCTAAGCAAAATGGGAGCAAATCACAGAAAAGGTGATGTTTTCATAAAGAAAATAAACAGCGTCCTCCCAGAAAAAGGGGTTTGCACTCAAAGCCTGTATTTTTAAATCCCAAACATAACAAAACCTACGGGCATTTAAGCTATGAGTTTTTTCTTTATTCGCTAATTTGAGATGTCCAGAAATAGCCTCATTTAAAAAAAACACGCACACATGAAGATAAAGCAGATTCCAAAGCTACAGCATGAGAGAAGTAGCCCGTCTGTGACGAAGGCTGGAAATGTTTCAGTCTGGGGACCACTTTAATGCTGACGAGGCTTTAATGGTGGCCCCGTGACTTTCTGTGGCCACCATGGTCCACTCTGCTGCTGTCGTGCCTGGGGGTGGGGGGGCCTGTGTGGTCCAGGCCCATATTCCTGTTTAGCAAGTTCCAGAGTTGTCAGAAATGAATGATGGCAACGTAGATCGAACCTCAAACATGACCTTTGAAGAAAGACTAATTTATTAGTACATCATTCCGGGATTTACTCACTTCATTTCTGTTTGTTCTTTCAAAGTTCGCTTTGCCATAAATGTCACAATTTGAAACCTCCTGTATTTCATTATAACTGCCTCCTTGTGTGAGTCAAACGTGTTTCGTTTCAGATAACCAAGGTTTAACTGTAGGAATCCTGGTGACCATCCTGTGTCTTCTTGCTGCTGGATTTGTGGTTTATCTCAAAAGGAAGACCTTGATACGACTGCTGTTTACAAATAAAAAAACCACCATTGAAAAGCTAAGGTACCCTGGGTTTGGGTTGTCATCTTTTCAAGAAATAGTTGGAAAAAGTATACAACTTCTTCTCACTTCATTTTCCTTAGCAAAGAAAAGTTCAGGGTTTCTGGGTAGCAAGACTGGGGTTTGGAGGTGCAGGGCGGGTCCTTTTTTTTAATTTCTATCAGACCAGCTGCATCTTTCACTTCCTCTCCAGACTATCTGCTGCTTGTTACATAGACACACGGGGTGTTGAGGAATTCCACTGGTTTATTTCCTTCCACCCTTATATTAGTAATTTTTACAAGACATGGAGACATTGAAATATTTTCATCAGATGGGGTAACTTTTGATCCAAATGCATTCAAAGACATTATTGCTGAAATGCCAGCTTCCTATAAAACATCTCCTGGGTGTCCCAAAGCTGCATGTCTATGAATTGCAAGAACAAATCTAACAGAACCATGGCTTTGGGGGGCCAAAAAAAAAAATCAATATTTTTTAATCTTGTAATAGCATTAGGTAATTTTTCCTTTGCATGTTTGTCACATTGAGTTAAATAAGTGATTGTCACTGTGAACAAAATATAGAAAGCCAAGTCAACGAGAAGAAGAAACACCATTGGTCCGGGGTTTTATTGCAGGTGTGTGCACCCTTCCCGGCCAGCCAGTGGCTCCCATCCTGGCCAGTCTCCCCTCACCCACTTTGGGAAAAGCCTGATGAGGACACCAGCAGATTCTAACCTCCCTAAGGTAAGTTTTCAACAAACATGAGAACTTAGTATGTGCATGAAGATGTGAGCCTTTCAATATGTGATTGAGTAGGCTCCCAGGGACTCTCCCCGTGAAACACTGAGTCAGCACACTCAGGTGGACAGGGCCTGAGTGAGGGTCCCTGTATTGGTCAAAGCCTGGAGGAAGGCCCCACGGTGTCCCCTGCATGACGTGGTATGTACGGATTGTGAGCCATCATCCCTCCAATCACCCAGACTGGCCATGTTTACAGGGGCCCCCTGGATCTGTAGCCCAAGCAGGCTCCAGACATTGGGCCCCTCTGTGGTTTCTAAATGCCACCCAGCTGGGTTTGGGTGAGCTTCTGTGGCCTGTTTCTCCTAAAGTGTCTCTAAAATTCACACTGAGCCATCAGGTTTGCCCACTGCGCTCCAGTCCTGTCTACCCCGTGGTTTCCAAGAACTGGACCCTTAACCCAGAGTACCTACTGCCTCCCTGCTACCCTGGGAAGTATTGTTACAGTCCACTCTAGTCTCTCCCAACCAGGTTTTTTTTTTGTGTGTGTCCACAAGAACACTCAAATGTGGAACTCAAGTCTGTATTATAACGGTGAACAAGATTGGTGTTCACTGTTACAATGAAATGATTGAAAAAACCATTATTACATACTCAGGAGGCAAACTATTTTATTTCCCTTGGTCCAAAAAGTATAGAGGGTTGGGTTCCAAGGAGGTGGCCACAATTCCTGATAACATTTACCACCTCCCATCCCCAAATGTGGGACTAGAAGCAAGAATGGCTTTATTTGTGAGAGCCAAAAACTGGAAATGACTCATCAATAGGTGAAAGATAACCAAACTGGTATATTTACACAATGGAATGCTCCTCAGCAATAAGGAGTAATGAACCATTGAAATACATCATGGATGAATCTCAGATTATGATTCTGAGAAAAGGAAACCCAACAATACATATTCTACGATCCCATTTATATACAATTCTAAAAACACAAATGCAAACTATAGCGACAGAAAGTGGAGCCATGGGAGGGAAAGATGACAAGGAAACTCTTTGGAGTGATGGATGTAAACATAGGTCAAAAATTAAGTTGTACACTATAAATATACACAGTAAATCGTGTGTCAATTATATCTCAATAAAGCTATTTTTAAAAAGGGAGAGGTGGGGGGCGCATGAAGTACAAGGCCTGTACTGCATCTGTTCTGGCTCTAAAAACAAGGGCAGCATGAGGGGGGGGGAAGGAGTATCCACATCTGGGCCTCTGGGAAGCATGGCTGCCCTTCCTCCCCCCCCCGCCCCCCCGGGAGTTCTCTGGTTCTCACTGAGCCTTGCCCACATTAAGCTATGTCTCGTTTTCACACCTCTGTTGCAATTTCCTTAAGATTGGGGTCTGTGTCTTCATATATGGTACTTTTTCTATTCCTATTTTGTAATCAAACCAGTTTTTTTAATTAAAAATTGATCCCTCTATTCCAGATTTGGGGGGAGGGGTGCTTTTGTTAGATTTCCTCTTGCATACATCCTCGATTTCTTTCCCCACCCCCACTCCACCAACAACTCAGCACTACTCTCTCAAGAAATTACCGATATTTTTGCAACCCCTTATAGCCTGACTCTTTGCTTTGGCCATGCAGAACAACGCCAGGAGATTGCCGCAGTGTCCGAATGTTGACATCAGCAGACCCCTCAAAGCCCTGGACCTCCCTCAGCGAGTACTTCCTCCCCTGCACCAGGCTCTGCGTGTACCCAGTGTCCCCGCCAGACCCCTGCCAGCCAACCCTGCACTTAGGCAGGCCCAGGTAATATCTTCAATGCTGATTTGATAGGATATGGGTCAAATCCAAGTTCTGCATTACTTGGTAATGTGTGAGCTTGGACAAGTTGCTTAACTTCATGCCTCTATAGAGATAATTCAGCTACTCAGTACAGTAAGGGTGCAATCTATTTTAAGGTACCCATACACTTATCTAAACCATGACACTTTTGAGAATGGCAGGTGGCACTATTAATAATTAGGCCTAGACCATAAAACAGAATAGTCATGGTAATGATTTCTCACTAATTTTCACTTTCAAAATATTTATAAGAATTTTGACACTACAGTGGATACTTTGTACATCTTATCTAGTTTTGCGCTGTTTTTGGAAATAAAAGTTTGTTATGACCATGAATGTGATATTTCACAATAGCAATCACTAGTAATTTCTATAGGTTTCTAATTGTACGTGTATTTTTAACAATTTAGATTATTCTTCATATACACGGATTTATATACTGCTTTTTTCCTTAAAATCATTCTAATTTACCATGGTATTAAAAATTCTTAAAAATTTTATTTTAACAAATACTTTAACATAGAATGATTTTAAGTACTTGCCAATTATTGGGCATATTTATATTTTGCTACTATAAACAGCTCTGTTACAAAGTTCTAGACAGATATTTTGAACCTCCTTAATTTATTCCCCTAGGAGAGGTTCTTAAAAGTGCAATATTGGGTTGAAAAATAGTATGACCATTTTAAGCCTCATACTATATACATTTGTGTTCCTGCATTATTGAGTGCCTCTCTCACGGTGACTTTGCTATTATCCAGTTTTAACTTTTCAAAGCTTTGACAATTTGATAAATATCCCAATATTTTTTCTGTATAGTAGTTCTATCAGTTACTGAAAGAAAGTGTTGAAGTAGAGAACTGTAATTGTGTCTCATTTCATCAGTTTTTGCTTCATGTATTTTGAAGCTCTGTTTATGATACAGGTAAGATTATTGTATTTTCTTTGTGAATTGACCCTTTTCTCATTATTGAATGGTTCTAAAGTCTATTTCCTCTGTTAGTATATCCACTACAGTTTTCTTTTAATTACTGTTTGCAATATGTCTTTTCCCATTGTTTTACTTTTAACCTACCTACAGCATTATATTTGAAAACAGTTGCATTCTGCCAGTCCTTGTCTTTTCATAGGTGGATGTAGGCCATTTACATGTAATATATGTTAGAATTTAGGTCTATCATATTATTAGTTCCCTCGGATTTTCCTGCATTCCTGTGGTTTAGTTCAACATTTTTTAGTATTTCACACTGATTTAGCTATAGTGGTTTTGAATATGCATCTTTACAGTTTTTTGTGTGATTGCTCTAGGGCAGAGTTTCTCAACCTCAGCATTTTGACATTTTGTGCTGAATGATTCTTTAGTGGCATCCCTGGCTTCTACAAACTAGATGGTAAAAACACATGTAATTATGTCTTCAAATATTGCAAGACCACCCTGATTGAAAATCACTGCTCTAAAGGTTACAATATTTGTTCATAATTTATCATAGTCTACTAGTGTCAATGTTTTATTACTTCAGGTGGAATGTAGAAACTTTACCACCTTTTAGATCCCTTTATTCTCCCCTCCTTTGTGTACATCGAGGACTGCTTCAGATGTTGTAATTTTTAAACCATAAGTACTATATTTACTCCTTTCTTCATGCCTCATGTTCTGAGTTTCTTTGAAAAACTTCCTTTAGTTAAACAAATCTGTTGGTGATAAATTCTCTTAATTTTCCTTTATCTGAAGATGTCTTTATGTTACCTTTATTCATGAAGGATATTTTCACTGGATATAGAATTCTGTGTTGACTGTCTTCTTCTTTTAGCACTGAAAAATGTTGGTCCACTTCCTTCTAGACTCCATGGTGTTGAGAAATGCACAGTCTCTGTTCCAGGGAAGGGATATGGTCTGTTATTTCAAGAAGGAAAGTAGAGATCTGCCAATCTCCAGTGAGGAGGGGCAGGGCTTTTTTTTTGGTGTTGAGCTAGAGTAAGGTCCAGTATGGTCAAAATGTTTGTCATTCTCAACTGCCCTTTCCAAGACTTTTGGCTGAAGCTAACAGGCTGTCCCTTGGGGATTATTTTAATTGTAGCCTGATGCCATTAGTTATTTCCAGGTTGTGGGCCTCTCCATAGCCAGGCCAAGACATATAAAACACAAGAATTCACCACTTGGTAGCTGAGTTTTGATGTCCCTAGCCAGTCTACTTTCTTTTCTCCAACTGAGTCTTCCATCAGTTGCTTTATGAATTTTTTCCAGAATTTTTTGCTATAATTAACTGAAGGAATAGAATGAACTGCATTTAATATTTGATCTTGTCTAGACCTCGTTTCTTTGAGTGCTGGTACACTTGAACTGCTTTTTATGTATCTATTAGCCAGTACTGGCACACTGGCTCTTTAAAAAAAAAAAAACAAACCTGCTTTATAGCTGATTTCTCTGCTGTAGAAACTCCCACCCTGGCCAATTTCAAGTTATTAATGTGACATCACTGAACAAGGAGTAGAGACTTGGCAGTCATGAGCCAGTACCAGCCAGCTCCAGCTATTAACTATATTTGTTCTGTGAATTGTCTGCTCCTATCCTTTGCCTGGTTTTTTCCCGATTTATAATAGATTAGTAATTTATAATTTTGTCATAATTCCGGTGTTGAATATTAATCTTTTGTGAATTTTCCCATTCCTTTCATGCTTGCAAAGATCTTATTTCCTGTTGCTGTCCATCTTTTACACCTGATTTTCTAACCTGTCTTGCATCAATAGTTGTGGCAGGTGCAACCTCCACTTTTCTGGGCTGAGAACTTATTTGAGAATGTGATGAAAGCTGTCAGAAAATGCACCAATACTTAATAATTTGCATGTACATTTCAAGTATCCACAGCACCAGTAAGCTCCTTCCCTGCATCCTGAGCCTTTTCATTTTTCCCCTGAAGCAACTGGCCTGTGCACCATGTCACACTGGAACAGTCTCTAACAAACCATGTGATCAGAACAACGATATTCCACTTGCTGGTGTTTTTTTTTCCTCCACCAGCAATGAATTCCTCCCAAAGTGACTCCTTCAAGATTTCCTTTAAGTAGGCCCCAAAAAGGCCTTCATTCTGTTTTATGAAACTAAGGAAATATTACCCTTTAAACATTAGTCACTGAAAAATCCACATTTCTCACTCCAGGCTGGTGTCTGTCTGGAACTTTTCCGAGACATATGATATAGATTAAGTGCGTGATTTCTCTCCCATCACACATAGGGAAGAATTAATTCCATGCAGGTGTGAGGACTAGTTGGAGGTGGCTCTTGTTTGGCAGCAAACTGAATGCCCTGACATTTTGTACTCGAGTTCCGCACAACGTGACACACACACAGCTAATCTCACTTCATCTGTCCAAACGTACCATCTAAACATTCCAGAAGGAAAGAAAACAGTATCTTAAACACTCTATTGGTCAACCTCACAGTTAAAGTGTAAGCTAGTTCTTTATAGAAAACATTTCATCTCCTATAAAAATGTTCTGTTAGATTTTTAAAAATCAAGGACAGTTGAATCAACTTATTCTTTTGTGCACAAACATACCTTTCCAAGGTACCATTTCCTTCGAGGTATTAATGACCCTTGAATTCAAGATTCTCATCTTAACTCCTCTGCCTTGATCAAAGAAACAAATTTAGAGGACAATAATTCAGTGTATTCATAAGGCTGGCTGCTGTCTAGCTCACCTGAACCACAACCTGAGGATGAGAGGCCAAGTAGGCTAGAGCAAAGGGTTGTAAAAGGATTTTTTAAAAATAAGAACTTAAAGGGATGTCTGATCCCTTACCATTTTCTGCATAGATAGGAAGCATTGATAGTACATCGTCTCTGTGCTTCTCTAAGCTTGGCACTGAATTTGCCCCTGTCCTGACTTGTTAGATTTGCAATCCAATAGGAACATGCACTTATGATGGGAAGATAAGTCAGCATACATGTGCATATTACAAGCCACTTTGGAAGCACCAGGGGAGTTTTTCTGTACCTTCTGCTGCTTGATAATTCATCTCAGATTCTAGGAGGGGCTGAGGATGGATCTGCGAGGGCTTTCAGAGACTTTTTGTAAATCTCAAGATATGTTTTGTTTTCCCCCGATTACAAGAGTCTTAAAAATCATTGAACTTTGCACCCCAAAGAGTCGATTTTACTATGCAATTTTTTAAATAAAATAGAGGAGAAAATCCAAGGACATACCGAGGACATGCCTTGACACGACTTCAGGGCAGGGGAAGACACAGGACCTTGTCGAGTTCAAGAGCTGAGCACAGAGAGGAAAGGGTCACCTCTGGAAAGTCCACTGACTTGACTTCTGGAAAGGAGACCCAGGGACGCCAGAAGGAATGACATCTGATTATCAGCCACAGCAGCCTAGTGTCTGTTCCCGAGCTGGTGGGAGACTGATGGAGAAGCTACATTCACACATGGGGCAAGAGTGCAGCGAGAGCACAGCTGGAGAAGTAGGCCAGGGCGGCTGCCAGACCACAGTGACCCACCCAAGACCCTCAGAAAGGTTTGGGTGCAGACCAAGTGTCCTACCATCGTCATACTGGAGAGGGGCTCACGTGGCTAACTTTGAATTAAAAAGTAAATATGACCCTCAAAAGACTAGAAAACGTGAGGACAGTTAAGTGCCAAAGGCCAGCATACATAACTTTATCCCTTGGGGAGGACGTGCGAGAAAGCTCAGGAACAAACCTGTGGGGGCTTTCGTTAAATTTCTGGGACACACCGAACTGAAACCCGTCATGCAGCTGAGTAATTGGATTAATTCATTCAAAGTTTAAACAAAAACACATTCAATGTCAAAGGCTGTGCAGAAACATAGCAGATCGAAAGTCAAACGCGAATGTGCCATGATCCTAAAGGGAGTTTAAGTGGCACCTTCAGTTCATAGATGGGCTATCCTTCTAAAAAATAAAACCTCACACAAGTGTCACTCAGCATTTTATCTGTTTTTAAGGTTTGCCTCCTAAAATGGTATTTAAATTACACCTGATGATGTGTGGTCACACTCTGGGGGTTGTCTTTCATTTGTTTTTTAAGCCCTTAGTTTCTTGGAAAATGTTAGGAAGTGGTCTTCCTCAGAGAATTAGAATACTGAATTAACTGGCTACAATTTTTCTTCAGTCAAAATACAAATTTCTATTTTATAACCAAATGATATATATATGGGAGGAGTAGAGTGTTAAATTTTTTGATACCAGGAGCTCCTAGATGTGTTTTGAATTGCTATAAAATATGGCTGGGCGTGGTGGCCCAAGCCTGTAATCACTTTGGGAAGCCAATGCGGGAGGATTGCTTGAGGCTGGGAGTTCAAGACTCTGTTACTACAAAAAAAAAAAAAACAAAATAGAAAAATCAGCCCGGCATGGTGTGCACCTATAGTCCTAGCTACTAGGAAGGCTGGGGCAGGAGGATCACTTGAGCCCAAGAGTCTGAGGTTGCAGTGAGCTATGACGACAGACTGCATCGTAGCCTGGGCAACACTTCCAGTTTTTTTCACACAGGGTCTCACAAACATTTGGCACCAATTATGTCGCTGGTACGACAGGGCTAAGTACTTCACCAGCATTTCTAACCCTCTCTCTGAGCCTAGGAGGCAGATTACTATCCTTAGCCCCATTTTACAGAAGAAGAAACAAAGCAATATGAGGCTAAACTTGGACACTCAAAAGTGGGAGAGCCAAAGGTCAAGCCCAAGTTCTTTACCTGCAGGCTTAAGATAAATGCACACACAGATGGATGTATGGATCAGAGGGAGGAAGAGAAGGCCACGCAAGCAGCCATGCTGGCATATTTAGACCACCCAACAGCCCAGCAGTCTTTAGTTCATCTTTCCCCCAGCTTTGCCACAGATACGCAAGGTGTGGGAACCTTGTGGCCTTATCCTGTCTGGAGGTCAAGTCTCCATCCTGTAACAAGAGAGCCTTGCGTTTGTTCATGCTGCTACAATGTTCCAGTCATTCTGGTCTCACCCAGAACAAGCCGTTGTTCAGAACCACGACAGGAGTCGGGCTGTGCTCTGGTATGAAATGAAGGAGGCTCTGTGAGTTTTCTACAGGGGTGGAGATTTTCAGTTCAGAGTTTCTGACACACACAACATTGCTCCTAATCCACACCTCATCTGTGTCTCTATTTACAACATACAATATTTTGTAAAACAGACTGGCCAGCTGGGGACAGTCCCTTCTAAGAAAAGATTGCAGAACAATCAAACCTTGCTAAAGTAGCCACAAGAGGGAGGTCAGTGGCTAGTACACAAGGAGGTCCAAATTCCTTTTTCTCCCCAACCCCGTAAAGAAAAGCGATGATTAACGGGGACTGTTAAGCAACAGCTACTCATTCACAAATGTTTTGTCAGGATATGTGAGCACAACAAATTAAACCACAATTTTACATCATTCAGGTGAGGGCCAGCTCACTGAGACTGAACCCAAACTTTCCAACTGTTCAGCAGCAGCTATAGCTGGAGGATGACCTGTACTCTCCTGACCTGGGTGTCTGATCTTTAAACCAGCACTTGAAGAATCTGGAAATCTGATCATGTAGGCCCTTGCTCGTCAGAAATGGCAGTATGTAATGAGAAAAGAAAACCCATTCATCAATACATTCCCCTAAGGAAGATGAAATATAAGAAAATAGTTTGGCGAAAGCTTTCATCACCACAGGCTGATGACTGACAAAGTTGCTGGAAGGTGTCCCTCGGTGCCTCCTCTCTGCTTTTCCTGGATCCCACCTTTTTGCCCAAGACCACCCTTTCCCTCAGCCTTTCTGTGGTCCTCCCATGACACCCTCTTGCTCACCTGCTGCATCGGCCTGGAGCTACCTGCGTACCTGTTCTGCCCTGTTTCTGAAGGCACTGACTGAGCCAGTCTCCCTCGCAGACATACCTAAATCCAGCCCCTCGAACACAGTTGATACATAGGAAATGTGCGGAGCGGATGTGGATTTTTAAATAGTGAAAATGAAGTTGTCCCAGCATCAGTCATTCTCTGTGGGACCATCGCCGTCAACGAGTCATAGATTGATGAAAATGCGTCCATTCCTCCTGTAAATATAAAACAAGTGTTCGACTCTTGCTGACTTTCCCTGCCACCTACACAATGCTTCCAGAAACCTTAGCTGAATTTTCCTTGGTTTCATATCATAGAATTATTCATGAGACAAACCCATGAAATGTCTATAAAGGTATCGATTACCAATGGAAGCACCCATCTATCTCTGGACAGAAATAACTTCACAGAGTTTCCAAGGGAAGTCATGCACATGATTGCAGTATTCAAAGGGGCGTTTGTTTTCCACTGGTTTCAGTTACTCATTGTGTGTTGTTCTACATTTTGCATGTAAACATGCAAATTGCACATGAAAAATAGATGCCTGATATTTTACCCTTTACTTTTGTTGTTAATAGGTAACGTACATCTATTAAAAATTTTAATAGCATAAAGAAAACAATTAGTCTCCCTCCCACCTGGCACCAGGCTACTTTAGCGTATAAAGTAGCTCCTGTCCCAGAAGCAATCACCATTACGAGGCTTTTGTAAAATACAATTTGGAACACCATGAAAGCTCACAGTTCTCTTTCTTCAGAGAGATTATGGAAATTTTCAAACGCTCAAAATTGAAGAGTACAATGCCACCCTGTCCACCATCACCCAACTTCAGCAACCATCAACTTGCTGTCACTCTTGTTTCATCTTATATCCTTGTTTTGAATTCAAATGGCAACACGTCATGCACTTTTTTCTACTTTGGTCCATCCGTATCCGTATATGCCCATCTAGCTCATTCTTTTTACTGGCCATATAGTGTTTCAGCATAGAGCCATACCATGATTTATTTAACCTGGCCCTTGCTTGTGGCCATAGGGGTTGTTTCCAATCATTTGCTACTTCACACAAGCATTTCTTGCCCAAGACGCCTATAGGACACATTCCTACAAGTGCAGTTGCTGTGCAAGGCCAGAGACATTCGGAGACACGGTAGATTGGCTGGAACTGCCACTGCAAGAGCTGGGTGATTTCTGGGCTCCACCTCCTCACCAGCACAGCATGTTAGAGCTTTTTCTTATCTTGGCCAACCTGGTAGGTTAAAACGATGGGATCTACGTTTTTCTTCCTATGCGTGAGGTGGAGCATCTGTTCACAGGCTTAAAATCCATGTGGTTTTTCTTTTTCATGAACCGTCTTTTCGTCTTTGCCATGTTTAGAAAGGCCAGACCACCCAAAGATCACACACTTTCAATATTTGACCCATTTGCTATTTAGTGTATAAAGTAACTTTATTTTTTCACATTACCCTGCCCTCAAAGAACCAGCTCAAGGTGTTATAAGTGATCTTCCTCTTACTAACAGACCTGGGAAATGCTACTTTAATTTCTCAACTACTTGCCTTATGGGACTTGGTGATAGTTAAATGAAAACATGTTATTAGAAAGGGAATGCCTAATGAATCTTTGATATATGAGTTCTACTCTTTTCTTGATTTAATATTTTATGTTTTCTTTAATATTTGTCTTTTTTCTCCCTTAGGTTTGTTTCTCTAACTTCTTACATTAGATTCTTTTTATTTATACTTTTATTATTTAAGCATTTGAATCTAGGAAATTTCCTCTAAATATCACCTTACCTGTGCTCATTGGTTCTAATTTGCAGTGTATTTTTTATTGTTTACATAGTCTCTTGGCCCAAAAATTGAAATTATTTTTCATCAGTTTCTAAAATATTTAAAATATATAAAAGTAATCTAAAATTTGCATTTATTCTACACGGAAATAACCATTGTTTTGTCTATATATGATGCCTATTTAAATTTCAAGTATATATTAATAATATGCACATACTTTCCTTTTTTAAAAAAAAGGAAATACAAAACATTAAAGTCACTACAACTACCTCGGCCTCCCTCCAGGTATAGTTACTGTCATAAGTTTATTGCTGATTTTTATAGAACATTTTGAATAATTTTTTGTATGTATCCACAATGTATTTTGTTTTAAAATTTACATAAATGATATCAAACTGTACTTACACTCATCTATATTTTATTTTTCATTTTTAGAAGTTCTTTGGTTCTAATTCAATGATGCTGGCTTGTCTTTTATTTCTTTAAACATAGTAAGAAAATTTTTTCCAGTAATTCCAAAACCTAGAGTCTTGGGTATGTTTTCTGTTGCTTCTTTGTGTGCTCATTTTTTACTCTAAGTTCTTTTTTTTTGAAAATCATCTGTGAGAGTTCTTCAAGGTCTAGGATAAAGATCTGTTCCTCCATAGGAGGTTTATCTGGCTTCCACCAGGGGTCTGCTGGCCGTACCAGTTTAGAACTGCTTTAAATGGCTTGGGGCTTACTGAACCACCCAGGTGATACAAGTTCAGCTTCAAGTCCTCAAGGACAATTTGTGGTGACAGGTTTATCTTCCTACCTTGGTCTGCCCAGCACCAAGGGAGCACTCCTGAGAGTTCCCTGGAGAGAGATTATAGTATATGTTTACTTCTATAAGCTTAACCTTGAGGTCTCCTTTGCAGAGCCCAGCTTTAATAGAGAGGACTCAGGAAGAGAACGATCTCCCATTAAACCTGGACATTTGGTTTCTGCCCAAAGGTCCTGACCTTGATTTCTGTGTTCCTTACCATAAAAGGGTATCAAAACCAACTCAGGTTTCCCTAATTTGGTAGATGCTTTCAGCATACTGCTTACCTCTACAGGCTGCTTCTTTCACTTAGATTTTGCCCTGAAAACATCTAGCAATCTCAGTGGTTTTTAGGGAAAGGGCAGATCACAACCTCACGCTTGCCCTCATGCAGAAATGGAAGACCTAACCCTCAGCTTGGGTTAGTTCTACGATGCCTACGTTACAATGCCTTATAACACGTACCTTCTGTTCTACAGCCGTGATTCCCACCATTATGGTTTAGGCAGAGGTAGGCCGAGTTTCTATAGTCAACGTGTTCGTGCTGCCCCTGCGCAAGCTTATCGAGGCTCTCTGGTGGCTGCGGCATTCTCCTGCCATGCTTTCCAGTCTTCCCAGGGAGAAGATTTATCTGATAAACAAGAGTAAACAGGTCCTGCTTATCAGCTGGAAGTTGAGAATTCTTTAGGATGGTGGTCAAGGCAAAGTGGTTATATTGGGATTTAAAACTATTTGTTTTCAAAAAATTTTCCTAAAAACTTGACACAAGTGGCTATTACTGGAACATGAGCAGAAAATGGAATAGGACAGCCCTGTTATACAGCATACCTGGATTTTTCCTCAATACCGGAAGATGTTGACAGGGGAGAAGAATGGGGTTTGAACTCTTCATTTCCTCGTTTAAAGTAAAAATAGACCTAAAGAAATATTGATCAAGTGTAAGCTGGACTCATTTCTCAGCTCCCTTCAGATGATTCTTGGTGGCCAGACTGGACTTCTCTGGAAAAGTCTGGGCTCAGGTGCAAAAGCAGCATGAAAAGCAACACCTAAAGGCAACGTGGAAATTCCACCCCTTCCTCCAAGGTCAAAGCATCTGCAGCTGGTGATTCTTGCCACGTATCTCATGGGTTCCACATTCCATGCCTCACATCTGTGTGGGCACATTTTCTTGGACCAACCCCACTATTCCTCCACCATTTTGTCCCAGTTGAGGCCTGGCAGGAAGCCGGCATCATGCCTAGGCACCATCTTGGCATGCGTTCCATTTTGTGTCTCCATCCAGCCCAGATCCTGGGCATGGCCAGAGGAAGCAGATGGTATCTCTGCTGGTCCCTGGGTTTGAAGTCAGAACTTTCAATCAGCATCTCCACTGTTTTGGCTTTTATCACTATGGTGCCCATATAATTTACCCCCTAAAGCAAGAGACATCTGAAAGAGTGTGATTAATAATTAAACAGGACCACAAGCATACATTGGGAATGTCCCAGGCAAACTAGAATGAATGGCCAACCTAATTATCTCCTACATTTTCATAATAAATCCAAATATATTATGACAAATTGTAACATATACCTCACTTTTTCTCCAGCATTGCAATAAATACCTGACATTATCTTTATTCCCAAGGCTATTTAGTCATACTTAGCAGCAAAACTAGTATCAGTAATTATTTAATTCCCTAAGTCTTTCAATTTTATGAGCATATGCGTTCATTTTTACATTACACACTAATATCTTGCTCATAGCTTTCTGCTACCTTATAGGATATGGAGGTTGATTTGTTGCCTTATTTTATTACCCAAAGTTTGTGGGTAGAGTTATGGTGCTCTTAGATGATAAATTCACTCCATCATTGACTTTGTAGTATAGCAGCAGCAAACACTTACTCAGTGGTTACCTTATGTCAGGCATGCTAAGAGCTTTAAAATCTCACCGAAATCCTCAACCCAAAACCATGAGGAAGGGACTATTATCTCTCTACCAACAAGGAAACTGCATACACTTGTAGAGCTAGTAAGTACAGAGCCTGGTTGAATATACAAAAAGGCACATTATACAGTCTTTATTCCTAGCTAGGGAATTTGTTCTATTTTATATTCTATATCCTGCTAACGTTTCCTTTAATGAAAATATTGAAGTGTTACTTTAAGCCTGTCCTTCGTTCAGTGGCTCTTTCATAGCCCAGGCTGTCCACTGTTCCAACTTGGCATGTTTTCCGCATAGCTGTGGTTGACAAACTTCTGTTATGGCTTCCTGTACTTTACAAAGATACAGTAAATGGTGATTAGACTGTTGCATTCTTTCAATTGAGCTCCAATTGCTGAATAAATATAATTTTAGTGTGATTGATCAGTACAGTGAGAAATTCAAGTGTTTTAAAGTCATTTTTGAGTGTTCCTGGATGTATGAAATACTGAGTGCTAGGCCAGTGAATTAGATCATTTGATTACTAGGATGTCTCCTTTGAGGTTCTAGCACCGTTTCCTACAGACTTTCTGGGCATCCGTGAGTGCTGCTAGGCTCCATGGACCAGAGCAGGAGATGTCTTGGCACTCATACTCCCCTGGGCCCCAGAAGAGGGAGCCAGGCCTGACACTGACTTCCAACTCCAATGAACCCCAACCTCAGGGGTATCCACGGGAGGGCCCGCATGAAAGCAAATGGTTTTGAGTTTACTATTTTGTTTTTCCCTCATATTTCCATTAAGCATTAAAAAATTTGTGGCATGAGGGAACATTGGCATCATCTGTGTGCTGAGAATTTCCTACGCAGTGTTTTCTTTAATCTTCATAACAATGCTATGAGATGGGTTTCATTTCCCCCATTTTCCAGAGGAAGAAAATGAGGTTGGAGAGGTCAAATGACTCGTATAAGTCCCAAAGCATGACTTTTGGACAAAACCTAGAGTAGAATGCCGCCCTCCTTCACTAGTCCCTGGAACCCCTGTGTCGATTCTTTGAACTGATTGTTAGAAAGCATTTTGATGGAAGAACTTCAGTGCCTCTCCCTGAGCAATGTGGGTCAATATTTGGTACCTCGAGCATATGCAGAGGTGCAGCCTCCTTGTTATCCAACTGGTGGTTGAACAGGTCCTGCTACCTGATCCTGGAAAAATGGAAGAAATTAATGTGATGTTTGAAAAGATTTTCACTAACTTCTCATTTTAGGCCTTTACAAACTGAAAAGAAGCCTAAAGGCCCAGGAAAGGTTGCATCGCCTGGTAGCAGTGGCCGAGAAACCCAACATCCACTTTTTGGCAAGAAGGTTAACAAAAGTCAACCCCCTAGCCTGTTGTATGATGAGAGAATTATGTTCAGAAAAGGCCACCTGTGTGAAGCAGCAGTGGCCTGCTGTCCAGGGACCCTGCTGGCTCCTGTGGTCCATGTCTGGTCGGAGAGATGAGTGATCAGGTGTAACCTTGTGTTTCTCACAGGGAACCCGTAAGCCAAACCCTCCTCAGAAACCTCTGCCTGCAGGCCCTTTTAGCAGGACGACTCAGTGCGGCAGCACCCTGGGGAGGACCCTGGGGCAGCAGGAGCCCGGGCTCCGTCTGGCACCCCGCAGGTTGGTATAGTGCACCATGACATGGGGCTAAGTCTCTGTCTGTCCGTTGTGGGGCAGCTGAACCAACACAAGCCAGGACAGGGGTGTGGTAGTCTAGGCCATGCTTCCTATATTCCCCATAACTGGGAACAATATAAAATAGATATAAAGATAACCAGGAAGGAAGCAGTCAGCGTGAGTTTATAATCCCCAGGCATCATGATGTAGCTCTTACCAAGACGAAGTAGAACTAGATAGTGAGACACAAAGGAGACAGCCAGCACGTGGTGTGAACATATGAAGCCTGGGCGCCCACCTCCAAAACCCTCAACCCAACCTCGGCAGGCTCTGCCTAATCCCGGGGATCCTGAGACATTGGGGGAATAAGGGCAGGAAGGCAAAGGTGCTGCCAGGCCGTGGGACCTCGGAATAACTGTGAGCTTCCTTATACAACTGACAAGGAATCACCTTTCAAGCCTTCTGCTGCTGTGGCCGACTAGGAAGGCACAGACTTGGCTCACTCTGGTTGGCAAGAGCTGTTACATTTCCAGCAATTTTGAAAGTTGGTGTTAAACCTAGCCACTATTGAAGATTAAATTATATCAACTTAATGATGCAAATTATACTAAAAACAAGGGCAATAAACCTTCCCTCTTCCAAATTTTTCACTACATTTGCTGTAATTACCTGTGCTCTTGAGGTTGCCTTCATCTGTTATTTCCACAGGGCCAGAAACCCTACATTGTGTGGCTGCTTTCTTCTCTTCCACGTTCAGTTGACATCATGGTGATAACTTGAAATCAGCCATGTTGGGAGTATTTACACCATGGAAATTGGCAAACATTACAGATCACTCTCTCCTTTCCCCCAGTGGCTTGTTAAACATTTACCAGCACACAGATGAGTTAAACCTGCAGCCAAAGCACTCTTCTGACTCACGTGCCCTCTTGGCAGGAAACTTGATGAGCTCAAAAGAACCAAAGGCACCGTGTCGGCCAGGCCCTGGGTTCAATAATTCAGTATCTCTGAAGAGGAAGATACACTGTAGTGATTTCATTACAGCTCTTGGGAAGAATGCTTGGCCTGTGAAAGAAATAGCTGCCTAATAAATCTCAGAGATAAAGCCGGTCAAAGGGTCAGGACAATGGTTTAATCCCGGCTGCATAAATACAGAAAAATTGCATAGCATCCTAATTATTTCATTGTGGTTTGTATGTTGATCTTAAAGTTACTTTTCTTGTTCTTTTTGAAGAAAAAACAATACTTTACATGGACATGATGAGGAAAAGGCCCCCTTTTCTTTTAAATTTCCTCCAGTGTGGCCTGTCTTCCCTCTCTGCCAGTTGCTGACACCACGGCTGGCTGATTTTGGCCCCGTCCTGTTTGAGGGGTCCCCTGTACCTGCCTTTGCTTCTGTTCTCTAGAGCGGTGCTGTGGAATGCAGGAGCCAAACACCACACTGGATTTTGAAGACCTAGTACCCAAGAAATGTCAACTATCGAATTTTTTTTAATTGATGACGTCGAAATAATACTATCCTAGATATATTGGGTTAAGACAAATGTATTGCTAAAATTAATTTTGCCTTTTTACTTTTTTCCTGTGGCTACTGGGAAATTTCATACGTGGCTCACAGTTTTTCTAATGGACTGCATTTTTCTAATGTAGTCAGCTTGGGGACAGGACGTGTGGTTTTGGAGAGGGTAGTCTGTCCTACACTGAGCAAGGCCCCTTATGTGATCTGTGACACCTGCCAAGAGTGGTCTCCAGCCCCCAGAGTGTGAGGAGCTGTGGGATGTGACCCAGGAAACCCTCAGAGTGCAGGAAGACATCTCCAGCAAACCACACTTAAGGCCTCTAACTGTACTTTTATTTTCTCCTCCCAATTCAGACCTGCTCCTAAATATCCACACCAAGTGCCCAGATCCGCCCACACCACCTATATTAAGTGAGAAGCCAACACCTTTTTCAACAGTGAAGACAGAAGTTTGCACTATCTTTGAACTCCAGTTGGAGTTATTTTTTTGTACCAACTTTAATGTTTAAAACACCATTATTTTAAGAACTTTGAGCTACTGCCGTCGGTGCTGTGCTATGCTATGGTGCTCTGTATACTTGCTCAGGTACTTGTAAATTATTAATTTATGCAGAATGTTTATTACAGTGCAGTGTGCTGTAATAGGCATTTTTACCATCACTGAGTTTTCCATGGAAGGAAGGCTTGTGCTTTTAATGTTTTAGTGAACTTGAAATATCCTGCTTGATGGGATTCTGGACAGGATGTTTACTTTCTGATCAAGGCTTTATTGGAAAGTGGCTCCCCAACTACCCATGGCTGTACAAGACACAGCTCAAGAGACCCCAAGCAGAACAGTAAGTGATTTTCTGGAATCCCTCTCTCAGGCCAGAGCTGAGGGACTTTAGGTCCAGGCTGTGCTTGGCTTTCAGGGAGGCCCTGGGTCCCTTCACAGCTGACAGTCAGACCACCCCCCAGGGGCTGCACCTTGGAGCATGGAGACAGCAGGGAAAAATCTGGTTTTGGACAGGAAGCTTTGGAGAGAAGCTAAATTGCAGACAGGAATTTTAAGGTGTGGCCATACTAGGTTAGAGGCTGGAACACTAGGTGAGCAGAAACTTGACTGGAGCTGACCAGCCTTGAGCACAGTTGGAGGACAGGCAGAGAAGAGAGCTGTAGTATTGCTCAAGGTTTTACTTTATAGAAACACCAAGCTCTCCTTTTCCTGGCTGACTTTTACAGAGTCCTGGCATCAGCACATTATTTACATTGGGAAAGGTGGTGTTTCTACGAGAAAGCGACTGCCCAGGCACCGCAAACCTCCATCTCCCTGTACTGTGGGAGCTAAGCAAATTACCACATTGTCTTCTCAACTGTAATGAAATGATCCTGCGTTCAGACATACAGAGGAAGCTTTCCATGGGACCATAACTATTTTCAGATGTGAACCAGAAACCATATCTAGTCAGTCAATCCTGTAAATAAAAATCTCCTTTTACTGCAAGGTTCAACTTATTAAAAATTGGGCAGAATCCCTATGCTTGCAAAAATTACAACCAAATGGTATGCTGTGTTCCTTGGTACAGCCTATATTGAACAAAGAACCGTAAGTCACTACCAAGTTCACTTTGGGGCATCCTGTTTTCCCAACTTGGCTGTAGGAATCTTTAGATGATGTTTTTAGCAGAGTCACAACCTGTTTCTTAAACACTTGCAACCTACCTGTTGAGCATCACTGAATATCGTAAGGAAATCAATTTCCTAATTCTAAATATTCATGAAATGTTGACTTAGGAAGCAGCCCCTTCAACCTTTTACTCTTCAGATGTCTGACTGGGGAGCCATTTTCACAGGAATATCTTTAAGATGCCTATGTCTAATGGTATGAAAAGCACAAAGATACTCAGATAAGGACAATGCCATCCTGCCTCTTCCTGTCTTCTACTGGGGTCATGTATGACTAGTTTTCACTTTAGAAGACAATTGACAGCAGTTCCATAATCACTCGGAGCATTTTATGCAAAGGACTTCTTTTGGGATCATTTCAACGGTTTTCCTATGCCTTGAAGTAGAAAGAAAAATATGTACCAAGAATCTTGGTTTGCCTTCCAGAAAACAAAACTGCATTTAACTTTCCCCATGTTCTCCACTGTATCTAGGCAACATAGTATTCATGACTATGGATAAACTAAGTAAATTCATGTCACACACACACACAAAAGGGAACCCAGCTCTAATACATTCCAGCTCTTATAGCATGTATCTGTTTACTATATAATTGTTAATTTCTTAAAAATATAAAGCCATGCTAGAAAATATTACTGCTGATGAGACACATACGGAATTACTGTAACTGATACTACATTTGGTAATTGTATTAAGGCCAATACATATATTATTGAAAAAGTTTACAGAATTTTATGGTGCATTATGTGGGCATTGTCTTTATAAATGTCCGAATCCTTAGATCTGGCATTTTAGCCCCTCCTCCTGTTATGAGTAAGAGGATATGAACTGATTCTTTTTTTCTTAGCTGTAATTGCTGTGCTTCTGTTTCAGGGAGCCAGGAAGAGTTTGTATTAGAGGAGGTTAAAACTGTGATCTTATGCCATGTCATCAGTGACCACTTAGGGGCTGTGGCTGGTGACACATTCCTATCTCTACAGTACTCATTTGCTTTTATAGAGCCATGCAACTTATTTCTGAATAAGGACATACTTAAAACTAATACTCCCTTACAATACAGATATTATTAAAGGAATAATATCTTTAAGATGCAATATTTATCAAATGAAGCATATTTAGCAATAATTTCCATTTTAATATAACTTAGGAAAGGAACCAATAACCAGGGTGGTTTTTCTTGTGAGGGGAATGGAGACTATTCCACTCCCTTTTTATACCCTTGCAAATGATGGAAACAAAAACAATACTTGTATGTCAATGGTGATCTAATATTTTTTTTTAATTTTATAGGTATGAGTAGAGTTGGTTTGAGTTGTATGAGGCCATCACTGGGAAAGCCAATGTGACCAGACACAAAGTAGGTCCAGAGGCTAGTTACTTTTCTTCCTGCATCTTATTATAGTTGTAGGTTGTATGACCCCACTTTATGAGTTCCAGGCAATTCCGTTTAAAAGTTTATCTCCTGACATTTTTTTAACAGTTTGTTTTCCTGACACATGGAATCAGATGTGTAGCAACCATGAGAAACAATGCATAACATTTTCCATTGTCCAAATACGCATACGGAGGTTACACTTCCCAGTGTGAATTTTTCCGGCTTACACATGTGGGGTGACATCACAGAAACCACAAAAGCAACAAATTAAACTATATGAGAATGAATACTCCTGACTAGTCTCAGAGGGGACATTTTTATGCCTTCTTAACTTTATGAGGAATTCTCAGGCTGAAACTATAAGCCATTGTTCCCCGGCACATCAATACAACACATCAACGCAACTCCTAAAACAAAAACTGCTCAAACTCTGATCTGTGTCAGGATGTTCTTAGGAGCCTGTGATCTCCCATGGTGCTAAAGAGAGCCTGGAGCCGGGCCAACCGGAACGCCTGAGCACCCTCCTGCCACCCCTCCCCTGATGTTTACCAAGCACTCTGAGCCAACAAGACCCCCGACAACCAAGAGGGCACGACGCGATCGATGCCTGGGCAGCCCGGCTGGTCATTTCAAGACTGTGCTAGGTAGGGCTCCCTGAGGTGTTCTGGGAGCAGAGAGTCTGAGGCAGACTGGGTCTGAAGATCCTTCATCACTGTTTTCAAAATGGCCCCAGCCAGACACAAGTGACCCAGATTAAAGTCATGCCAACCCTCCCAGAAGTTTCCCATCCCCAGTGCTGACCTAGAGGCGTGACTCTCAGGCTGGGAGTTTCACGTGCTATGACTGGCTGGCGGGCCACACTGCAGGCGCCACCCTTTCTCCTCCCACCCGTGCTGGGAGCCAGCCTGAGGCTGATGCAGGAACTCCCACAACTCAGCGGCAGGCTCCTGACACCTCTCGACCCAAGAAGCCAGAGGCTCATGCATCTATTTGTGTCTATCATGTGTCTCCAGACACAGTTCCTTTCTCAGGCCAAACCCAATACTGACGCCTCTCTAACTGACACAGTCAAATCTCTACTTTTGTCGCTACTTCAGGTCAGCCAAAGTGGTGACTACTGCCGGGTGGCTGCCCCTGCAAGATCCACCCAGGAGAGAGGCCCAGAGCCCAACCTCTCCAGGGGGGCAGCCCCTCCCAGGCACATCGACCCACAGTCACCTCCTGCCTGATGCCTTGTTCTGATTAAAAGGGGGGCTGGCCACAGAAGCCCAGTGTTTCTATAATCACAAAATTCTCTCAACTCTCTCTAGAAGTTCCTATAGACATCCGCTGTTTCAAACCCATTTGAAAACCGATAATGAAACAAGTAATGCTCTAAGAAAGATTGGTGAGCCCCATGCCAAGAACCATTTCTGTGCAGTAAGGATGCTTCCGGAAGCCACGTAACTGCAGGTGAATGTGCCATTTCCCTGCCCTTTGAGAATACAGTAATGGTGGCTTAGAGTCCAGCCATTACAAGCTTGTTTCACATGAGAAAAACTAGGAAAAGAAACGCTGCGTGTAAAATTGTTAAATATGCAGTAACGGGTAGTGATAGATTTAACACACAATTAAAATCTCAATTTAGTGATTTAACTCTTCCAGGTCGAATGCCCAGTAACCCACCCTGATTTTCCACATCATCTTCAAAAAACATGTTCTATATTCCCTGTGATTCTCCTATAAAGTAACTTTTTAGTCATAAGTTAGCACATTTTAAATCGGACAAAAGAACGAATATCACATGATTAGTTTTATAAAAAAGTTGAATGACATTTGATGTTCATGGCCTATCAGCAAGTAGGTACCTCTGTAGGGCAGTGGCAGGAAAAACAGAAAAAAATCCTTAAGACTCCAAGGAAATAGTGGCAGAGCTAATAGTTCTCTTGTCCCTTCTGTTAGGTCAAATTGGTAGGTCATAGGGAAGGCCCATTGATGGAAAGTATGTGGCAACTGTCAGTGTAACTCTAAAACTTGGCTACAGGCTGTTCAGCACAGTACAGATTAAAAGTTACAGCTACGTCAACCAGCACAGAAAGTTTATGGTGCTTTATCCACTTATAACGCTTTGGTTTGCTCATTTTTTCACATACCTTTTTATGTTACAGTCTGTTCCTTTTGTACACGTTTCTCATACTGGGGTTCGACAGGTAAACACACCTATTTCAGTAGAAAAAGTTATTGTTAAGAATATTGTATGCAATAAATGGTATACAGGTAAATATAAAGACATGTCTCATTTGTTACTGCAAATGTTACAAAAATAGAGGGGAAAGGGCTCATGTAGAAAAATGTACCTGTATCCTCATTCACTTATAGGTGCATAAGGAAATTTCAGAACAGTGCATAAGAAACTAAAAAGAATGGCTGAAGGGTGGTCAGGGGAATGTGCTACCAATCCTCATGAAATAGGTCTGGGACAAGGAGGGAAGATGTTCACACACATCACGGGGAGGGGAGATCTAGTACTTTTTTTCTGAACAATGTGAATGTATAACCTATCACAATAAAATTTTAAACTCTCCTTATTTACATAATTCAAAAAGAAAGTAAACAGCAGTAGAGACATTTACATCGGACTCATCTCAAATGAAAATCTAAGTTGAATGTTATCTAATTACAAAAAAAGCATCCAACTTCATAAAGATCTGCAGAAGAAAAAATATGTATAACAACAACAAAAATAAAAGGGTTTTTATTCTTACCACTCTCACCCATGGCAAAAGCACATAGAAGACTTCAAACATAATTGTATGTCAAATAAGATACTCCAAACACAGAACATACCTTCTTTCCAAGTGCCTCTGAGGACAAAAAAGAAATTCTCAAAAAATTATTCTGTGCCCTAGAGATTAGTCAAAGATGAATTGCAGATTATCTACAAAATAGCAAATGAAAACGGTTGTAACAGCACATAGTATGGCAGTGTTTCTCAAACTCCTTGAATTGTAAGAACTCACTTGTGATGCTTGTTAAAATCTATTGTTTATGCCCTTTCCCTGGAGATTCCAATTCAGAGGGTCTGAGACTGGGTCAAGAAATTTGTATTTAGCAAGTACTCCCAATTCAATCTTCAGAAAAGTTTAGAAAACTTCTTCTGGTAACACAACTAAAGCAGTGCTGAGGAGAAAATCCATATGAAAAAGATGAAAATGAATGAATTTAATATCTACCATTAAAAGTTATAAAAGGAACAAAATATACCTAAGGGAAAATAGAAGAAATGAATTTGTAGAAATAAAAAGTGTAAATTAATTAGAAAAAAATAGGACTAATGAAACCATGAGTTGCTCTTTAGGAAAATTAGAACAGCATATAAACCACCTTCTCAGCCGGGCACGGTGGCTCACGCCTGTATTCCTAGCTTTCTGGGAGGCCAAGGCAGGAGGATTGTTTGAGCTCAGGAGTTCAAGACCAGCCTGAGCAAGACCCCGTCTCTACTAAACAAATAGAAAGAAATTAGCTGGACAGCTAAAAATATGTAGAAAAAAAATTAGCCAGCATGGTGGCACATACCTGTAGTCCCAGCTACTTGGGAGGCTGAGGCAGGAGGATTGCTTCAGCCCAGGAGTTTGAGGTTGCTGTGAGCAAGGCTGACACCACGGCACTCTAGCCCAGGTAACAGAGTGAGACTGTCTCAAAAAAAAAAAAAAAAAAAACAAAAAAACCCACCTTCTCATCTCAGTAAGCAGGAATAGAAAGAGCAAATATACATAGCACATGAGCATATAGAGTCCATCATAACCCGATGAGATTATCTCAGGACTATAGTAAGTCAGGAGGGTGGACAATATTGCCAAGCTTTATATCAACAAAAAGTAGCATGGAATGTGCACTCCTTCCGGGGGGAGGGGAGGGGGGTAGTGAAAGCATTTTGCAACAGACCAAAAAGTATAACTGAAGTAAACGTCAACATTGATCACAGAAAAAAAAAAAGCTTTGGAAAGTTGTGAATATGCTCTGATTTTTAGAGACCTAGCAAATCTAAAGGAATATGCATTCATGCAAAATGTAAAACACTAGTATCTAAGGACAGGACTATATGTGGCCCACATATCCAATTCCTAAGGTGAATATTCTATGAACTATACAGAATAAAGCTTAGGATTGCCAACATCAATAAAATTGATTGTGTGCTTTTTCTCTATGTCCCTTCCACAAATGCTTTGGAGATTTAATTACCTTTTATTGGTCTTTCCCCACAGAGAAAATTCCACTCCTGTGCAGACCTTTGTAGCTGGTTCTCCCATGGGGCTGAGTTAACCAGCTCATCTCTGGAGATGAAAAACGTATGTGGTCTGCCAGCTAACTTATTCGCCGATTTTGAGGTGTGTTTTGGAATTAGAGCTCCACCACATCTGTGTCCTTAAGCCCCCAACCAGCAGACTCGGTTGCAGTTAATTCCTACTTGTCTAGGAACTGCATGATCAGCATGAAAAACCCTTCTGCTCTGAAGACTAAACTTAATATACTACTCTTTGGCAAAGTTGTCAGGCCGCCAGCAGGCTGGGTCTCTCATTGTCAGGGCGGGAGTATATGCAAACACATTTGCAGACAGGTCTGTTCTAAGAACACTGACCCTCAACCAGACACCTCCTATAGAACAGAATCAGAGTCTTGAAATATGTATTTTGAGCTTTGGTGCGAGGCCAACAGCTGAGGAGAAAACCCCTGGGCTTTTAGGAGGAGCGCCACTCCGGGAGGGGGCAGCAGCCTGGAAGGCCTTAAGCTGGGAAGGGAGGCTCCGATTGAAAACACCTGGGGCAAAGAATTCCAGCGAGGGCCTGGAGTGGCTCAGAGGACAGCACAGGGGGCAGGAGCCGGGAGTGGGAGTCCCGTGCATGTTTGTGTAGCTCCGGTGCATAAATATTTTGTTTCATGTCTAACTCCAAAAGGCACAAGTGCAAGAAAACATCCCAGTTCTACAGACGCCCAGTGATGACACCGCGTACACACGTGCTTAGGTAAAAAGATGTATTTTAAAGTGGGAACGGTTGTATGTTACAAAAAAGTCGCCGTGAATCTCCAACTAAATAAACGTACGGCCCTCAAAGATGCAGAATTTCATCTCTCAACAGGCAGATTTTGCTTTGTTTTACATGGGTTTTGTAGATGAGTGGTGCTCTGGTCAGTGGACAGAAGACTTCTTCGGCATTTGCTTTTTTTCCTTTCTTCTAATAAGGAGACTACGTTCTAAACAAACAAAATAAACAGGTGAACGTAAATCCAAGGTTTTGGTGGTTTTTCCAATTTTAACAGTACTACAAAATTAGCCTCAGTAGGCAGAAAGAACATCCCAACCTGTCTGTCAAAAACTCTGGCCATTTCTAGGACACCTTTGCCAAACTGGAAGAAGAAACAACAAAAATTACATTTTATATACATGTGTACGAATATGCTCTTTCTTTCCCTACAAGAAAAATCTTTAGATAAAGATTGAGTTATTTACCTCATTTTTCACACTTGCATCTGCCCCTTTGTCAAGAAGTAACTGAACTAACTTTTCGTGATTATTTAACGCAGCCACCTAAAAAACAAACATCAGTGCAGTGTGCGTGAGCTCTCCCCTCCCGAGGGGGCACAGGGCAGGGAGGCGAGCCCGGCACCCGCACGGTCCCGTCAGTCCACCGGCAGCATCCTCAAATAGGCCGAGCTGCCAGGCAGCTGGGGCTTTGCACCGTACAGCAGTACACGGTGCTTGCTCTGCAGCAGCAACTGCAGAAATGGAAATAGAACGTCCCTCTCTCCACACGAAATGACAGGAGAAATGCGAGGCCAGACCAGTACCGAAAGCAGCATGCTCTTTGTTTCACCAGATCTGTTTTGATCCCAGAATGGCCCTGGGCATGAGGCTTGGTAATCATTAAAGAGATTGTTGTTGTATCTATATAGATAGAGATAGATATATCTCTCATAGTGACATCCTCATGCCTTTATTAACGGGTGACAGGGAATACATACACAATCGAAACCCAGGGCTCGTATGGGGCCGAGCTCGCAAGGGTTTTCTAATTATAGAACAAGCTCTGACCACAACTCCACACACGGCCAGGCTGTTGCAGAGAGGGGCGTACCATGAGCGGGGTCTTTCCGTCTTTATCCTTCACATTCACGTCGGCCCCGGCCTCGATCAGGAGGGAGGCCACCCGCTGGTTTCCCGACACTGCAGAGACTCTCATGAGCGGGGTCCACGCTGATCCAGCATCCGTAACATCTACCTGTCGTGCCAGAGAAAGAGCTCAGTTTAGCCCAGTTTCTTTTCCTTAAAATGATTCACACTTATAAGAGGAGTATTTACTTGCCCCAACTCCCCTTAGCTAGCAGTCTCTCTCTAGACTTGGTAGGAGTTAACTACACTGTCCTAATTTAATTTGTGTTTCTATGCAGTGGGGGATGTGTTAGGATGACATTCGAGGTGGCTCAGTGGCCTCAGGGACATCCCATTGACAGCTTTACCTACATTCTTTAAAATAGAAAAAAGATGGGCTAGAAAAATGACCTCCACTTAACCACCAGGGGAATTTGGCCCCTGGTGAATTCCCTTATTTTCTCTTGCCTAACTTTCCTCACCTGTTTTTTGGAAGTAGCATATATTGCATGTATCTTTACAAGCAGTTTTAAATCCTTTCTGGAACAAGGCAGTTATAATATATACATGTACACTTATACCTACATATACTGATCAATTTTAGGCAGGAGACCTACAGGCAGAGTGAACACAAAGCAACCAGATCCGTTACACAAACTCCTGATGCCTTCTCCAAAAACACAGTGTGCCCAGTAATCACAGGGCTATTTCCAATAATCTGCTCTACATTGAAATCTCTCAACTTAGTGTTTTAAAAGAAATATTTTAGAATAAGAAAAGGTAAATGTTGCCTCTTTCAATTCTAATGAAGACCTCACCAATCCATGAGGAGTGATACTGAAATTCAGATGTGTATATGTGCATACGTGTGCACACATACACAAATGCTGTTGCAGAAGAATTGCTCAAAGATGATCTGTAGCTTTAGTAAGACATCAGAATGGAATAACAGGTAAGGAAGTGCCAGGAGATCCTTGGACATTCCAGGTTATTTGCATGTATGAGATTATCCACTGCACCATCATTAGGACTTGCTGCTCTTCCTCATGCAGATAAATAACCTATAGGCAGCAAGCTCCATCATATTTAAATAATAATAAAATAAGCACTTCATATTACATGATACATTATACAGTTTCCAACACATTTTCCCTTTTGGTACTCAGGGTTAAGCAGGGGTAGGTATTTTTATTCCTGGTTTACAAGTGATCAAAACAAATCTCAGAGAAGTCAAGTGCCTTCCCTGAGGTCATGTGACTCATTAAATGTAGAAATGGTTCCCCATTCGAGTAAATAAGTCAGCCTTACTATAAATGTGTTACATTTGGGAAGAGGGTGGCAATGTCCCACTTGGCTCCCAAACCCTTCCCCCAGTCTTCAGAAGCACTAGGTGAGCCATCTACCAAGAACATGGAGACTCAAGCTGACATCATCTATCTGCCACTAGGCCAGCCACACAGAAAGCATGATACATGCATGCTTAGCGTTCTGTCCTCTGCAAGATGGCTCCAGCGCTACAGAGAAAGATGAAATTCATCCCAAATAAGTGTGTTCATATCTGAAGCCCAGAAAGCCTATATTTCAAAAACTCCAGTACTTAAATGGCTATAGCAGAGACTTGCCCTATTCTGGATCCTTTGCTTCTTTCAGCAAAGGTCGACCTTCATTTTCAACCACAGACTTTTACTGAGTGCAAAGCCTGAGCAGAGCTCATCGGGAACCAAGCAAGGGGAATGTGGCTGTCACCGCCACACGTAGCACGTGGAGTCTGGCTCTACCACCGAGGCCCACAGGCTAAGCCTTCAGACCTGTGTGCATGTCTCTAAAACAAAACAAGAAATGTAATAAGAAGTTCTTAATGACAGATTTTTCCTATAAGGCGGCACCTTTTCTCACTTCTCCAAAATCAACAGCAGGAACCAGTGAGATCCCATAACCTCAGCGTCATTTTCCCTCAATCACACTTTGGAGACAAACTGGAACAAATCTGCTACCATCCTGGAGACATGACTTTTCTCCATTTGAGCTGATTTTGCAGGTCATTGATGTAATTTCTCAGTACTCTACACCATCTGGCAAACACAGCACACCGTCTTGTCCATTCCTCTTTATTTCCATGCCTTGAAATTTTTAGCTAATTTCTTCAAAGCCTTGAACTGAAGTTTTCGAAGTTATCAGCAGTTTCCATAATTGATCTAATTCTAATTACCCATCTTCAAATATCTATAGAAGCCTGAACGACTCTACTTCTAATTGCTAAATCAAATTTGTCATTCCTGATGATACAAAACCCAAAGCAAACAAACACGCCTGCTTCCAGGTAAACACACCAAGAGCTGAAATGTTCTATTCTTGATAGAATCAGTTTGCTCTTTGGAAATTTTTGTAATGGCTAATCTTTAAAGCAAACCAAGAATAAAAAACATCCACTTTTAAAAGCAACAGGAAGCACTGTGGCTATATAAGCTCTTAACACCCTTGTGTCTCCAGCACTTGAAACAGTATCTGGTATGTGGCGGATGCTCTGTAAATCTTTGGTGACAGACTAAATGAATAAGCAAACGAACAAAGGAATAAACGAGCCATGTATTAATAGAGGCATCAGGCCCAGCTCAAGATTCAGCCCCATTTCTTTTTCCTCCTTGAGACGAATGCCCATGACAACCTGAAGCCTCACTATCGTATCAGTTCTACAATGATCTCTTTTCCTCGGCCTCCAGGCTTTCTAGCTGGTAAGTCAGAGCAGCCTTTCTAAGTTTGGCTAATCAAAGGCTCTACTTCGCCCAGACCCCATGGAGCAGCGTTTTAGGTTCTTAACAATGTGGGCATGGTTAACCAGGCAGGTCCCGTACCTCGCAGCCATCCTGTATCATCCACTCGATCACATTGCAGTGGCCTCCGTCTGCAGCCCAGTGCAGAGCCGTACAGCCTCCCAGGTCTCTAGCCTCCCAAGAAGCACCGTGTCTTCGCAGATATTTCACGACATCTAGGTGGCCCGCATAGCATGCAAGCATTAGACTGCAACATATGGAAGAAGAAGCATTTGGCTCTTAAGTGCATTCACGAAACACAGGTCTACGTTTTACCCTACCTGGTTAAACCAAGAAATCCCAATTTTAGTAGAAAGGCCACATGACTTGTTCATATAAAATGTGCATGTGTCCATCAACTGATAAAGTGTGGTATATCCATACAATGGAATATTATTCAGCCATAAAAAGGAAATGAAGTGCTATAACATGGATGAACCTTAAAGTGTTATCCTAAATAAAAGATGTCAGACATAAAAGGCCACACGTTGTCTGATTCCATTTATATGAGTGTCCAGAACAGGCAACTCTATGAGACAGAACTAGCAGGTCGGTGGTCACCTGGGGCTGAAGGGAAGGAGAAACGAAAAGTGACTGCTAATGAGTACAGGGGTTCTTCCCGGGATGACGAAAATGTTCTGGAATCAGACAGTAGTGGTGGTTGCACACTTTTGTAAATATATTTTAAAATGCTGAATTGTATATTTTAAAGGGTGAATGTTGTGGTATGTGAATTATATTTCAGTAAAAAAGTCAATAGTGACTGTAAATGTGTAAAATATTGGATTTAAAAACATCCATGAGTCCATGATACTAAGAAAAAAGGGAAAGAAACTCACTTGGCTATTAGAGATAACTGTTAAACCAATTCCTCACTCTAAAAATTGGTATTTAAGGAAAAAATTAACCATTTTCTTTGCTTTCATAAGATGAAATATAGTCCCCATCCACAATTGGTGGGAGGAAACTCCTTTTTTAGAGAAGACTACCAGCTATTAATAATAAATACAGAAGGAATCTCAGAATTAGAAAATCTTTTACTTGCAACTCCCAATTAAATAATTGATTCAGGCAAGAATTATTAGTAGATGCTAAAATTATTAGATAAAATTTAATGGGGAATGATATTCATGCAGTGTTGAATTATTGCCCCACAGATTATTTTCTAACTGCAATGGGAAAACTCTATCTTTGCAAAGGAGAGAATTAGCTGTCATCGTCCTAACAAATAATCAAACCTAGAATCGCTAACTGTGGAACGACCTGCCTCATAGACGTCCTGAGGGATGTAACATGAAATCACAACACCAGCTCTGAAATGTTCTTGCTAAAAATGTTAACCTGTCATCAAGCCTTTAAACCCATCTTTGCTTTACTGGAAATAAAAGGATAGACGAGCAGTGCAATGCCTGCCCCACAAGTGGGAGACAGGCAAATCCAGAACACAGGGCGTTCTGTAAGATAACGGGGGTGGGGTGGGGTGGGGTGGAGCACCAGTCTAGAATAAGACGGACTAAGAAGAATAAGCAGATGCAATGTGTACGCCTTGAGTGGATCCTCGTCTCGCCCCTCATCCCCAAAGCTGTGGAAGACCCTTCCAGGCAAGTGGGGAGCCTTGTGTGGGTGGTTGTGTATCAGCAATATTAGGGAATTAGTGGGAAGCGTCTTAGGTGTGACGATGATGTGGTGGTTATGCAGGTTAATGTCCTTGTTTGTAGGAGACATGTACTGAAATATTGAGGGGTGAAAGGTTATGATGCCTACTACTTACTTTGAAATAGTTCAGGGGAAAAAAAGGGCAAATAAAAATGTAGACAGAGAAGGAAACACGGCCAAATGTCAACAACCGCCAAGCCTAGGAGGCAAGTACACACGTATTTGCGGATTTGTGGTACTATTCTTTCACCTTTTCTAAATGTTTGAAATTTTTCAAAATAGAGTTAGAAAATACAACACGAGGTCTTCCCAATAGGGAAACTGTGTGAAGCATTCCTCCGAGCGGTAATTGGAACATCTAGCACCAAGGCAAAGCCCGGCTGAGATAGGGCCAGACGTCTGCAGCCCCCTGTTCCGGCTCAAGCCTTCACCGCTGGGAGACCCCCCAGAAGAGAGCGAGCACGTTGCTTCACCTGCCCAGGTTTGGGGCGCTCTTACTCCCTCTCAACACTCTGGAGTCTATAGAACAATCTTTGCTAAGGAAAGAAAATTTCATTTTTAATATTATATTCAAACAGAATTCTAGTTATGTGGATGCTGTTTTTAAGTCATGCTTTTCTTTTAAAGCAAGGCATGCTCCTTAGAAACAATCCCCACGTCAGAGGCACCCATAACCTCATCTCAGAGAACAAACTCCTAAGATTCTGGTGAATGTGCTCTGGAGACAGGAGGATTGTCTGATACCGACCTCGAGACTTCTGGCCTGCCCAGAAATGAGCTAACCGGGACCAGAGGCTTTTCTTTCCCAGGGACAGGCGCAGCCTCTGAACTTAACTTCCCACCAGCAGAAAGCCACCAAGGTCCCCCAAGAACTGAGTGGCTGGAGTCTGCCATTGTTCCTCTAACCAACTGTCATCTGAATCCAAACCATCTGGTACCCAAGCAGTCTGTCATCCTCTGCTTTACAAGACCACTCTCTGGGTTTGCCCCACAGAGGACGACGACAGCAGCAGGGACACAGAGGTCTCCGGGAGCGCAGCCTCGCGGGGCAGCCAGCTGGGCCCAGGGCACCCTGCCCCTTGCAGCCCTGGCACACTCCCCAGCCCTTCACACAAAATCCCCAGTCCCTGCTCTCACTCTCTGTCTCTATGACTCTTCTTCCTCCCTTATCTTTTTTTTTTTTTTTTTTTTTGAGACAGAGTCTCACTCTGTTGCCCTGGCTAGAGTGAGTGCCATGGCGTCAGCCTAGCTCACAGCAACCTCAAACTCCTGGGCTCAAGCGATCCTCCTGCCTCAGCCTCCCGAGTAGCTGGGACTA
>CAUYSK010032710.1:0-12509 GCA_963575035.1 Avahi laniger | reverse complement strand
TGTCACCATTTTTGTACTATATTGTTATGTGTGATAAAAAATAGATTCTTTTTGACAAGGTGTTTGGCACAGTGACTGGATAAAGTGTGAAACACAGTCCAAAACCAAATATTCATCAACAAAAGCTAATGGTGTCTGTTTAGTGGTGATATTATCCTCTACAGCCTCATAAAACCCAGTCACTCAATTACAGCAATGTCTGCTACAACCAGTTGGACAGAATGATGAAGACACTTGCGATTAAAGAGCTGAGATTGGTCAATAGAGACAGGCCAATCCTCTTATAAAACAACGCTTGACCACATGTCATACAACAGTGCTACTCAAACCACAGAAATTAGATTTAGAAACTCTCTGTCATCCACCGTATTTGCCAGACCTCACACCAACTGACTACCACTTCTTCCAGACTTTGGACCACTTCTTACAAGAAAAAATAATTAATTCTTAACAAGCTGTAAAAAACACCTTTTGTGTTTTCATTGCCACTCGATCTCCAGGCTTCTTTGCTGCTGGCATAAACGAGCTACCGTTAAGATGACAAAACTGTGTCAGTAGTTTAGACACATACTTTGATTAATTGTACTGCTTCTTGTTTGAGATATAATAAACTAAACTTTTGATTTGAAATTAGACATTTCATATTTAATGACCTAATTTTTTTGTTTCAATTTAATTTCTGCTCCAATCTTTATTATTTCTTTTCTTCTATTACTTTTGGGTTTGGTTCACTCTTCTTTTTCTACTTCTTTGTGATGCATCATTAGGTTGTTTATTTGAAGCTTTTTTACTTTTCGATGTAGGCTCTTATTGCTATAAACTTTTATGAATTTTCTGGGAAAGGATGGAGAGTTCCCAGAACTGAGATCCCTCCCCTTTGCTGATCTTACAGGGTAACTTCTGAGGGTTACCATGGCATTTGTAAACTGTGATGACAATGGTAGGTGTGATTTTTTTATTATGGTAATGAGGGTAGGTCACTTGAGGACACTGTCACCTTGCTTGTATGCATGCTCCTTTTGTGGCCTTGATCATATCTCTAATTTGTGGTTTCTTTACCTCTTTTTGGTTGGTCAGTCCTTGGAGACCCTCTGTCACAGACCAAACATCCATTTGGTCCTTGGAAACCCTCTGGTCAAGGCATCTGTTCCTTCTTGGAAGCCCCCTCTGGTCAATTTGTTCCTCCTATTGTAGACAAAGTGTCTCCTAGTGCCATCTGCTCCTCTTCCTCCCTCCTTCTAACAAACCTTCTGGCTTAACCCGTCTCATTTTGGAACGTGGGGTAGAAGGCAGAGAGGCAGGGGCCATCCAACTGCCCTGACCCTCAGTCTAACTCTCCAGGTATTTTTTTCAAAGTTTTTTTTAAAGCTGTTATGTTAAAGGAGTGAAGGTAGTCAATAAATATTTGATATCTATTTAGCTTACTTTAGGTAGAGCTATTGACTTCAATGATTTTGAATGGTCAAGGATAATTTTCTAAAATCAATTAAGGCAGGGATCTCCAAACTCCAATAGTTGTACAACTATTTCATTATATATTACAATGTAATAACAATAGAAATAAAGTACACAATAAATGTAGTGCTCTTGAATCATCCCAAAACCATCCCCCTCCATCTCCCCTGATCTGTGGAAAAATTGTCTTCCATGAAAATGGTCCCTGGTGCCAAAAAGGTTGGAGACCACTGAATTAAGGCATCTTTGGCTTGTGTAAACCAAATTAGCAAGTTTCCCCCTTGAATCCAGCTGTAATGTATTGGTCTGTAAAGTATAAACCAGTTGTCAGCTATGGTTGCCTTGGTTAACTGAATGACCCTGCTTCATAAGCACAGCCTATAATGCATTTGGCTTAATAACCTAAACCATAACACACAATGGAGGATTTTACAGAACCGTTTCTGCTTGGAATAGCGTAATTGGGATTTGAATTAATTATAATCCAAAAAGTTGTTTTAGCTCATGGTATATGACCTCTGAAACCCCTCATACCAAAATCTTACTATGTAAAAATGACCCACGTAGTACAGAAAGTATATAAAGTGGATTGAATTTCATACCATGCTGTTTTTCTAAAATGTACTGTCTAAAGAGTTCTTGCAAATTAGTTCCTGCTGCTTTGTGAAAGACCATATTTAAACTGAATTACAGCAGCCCTCCTGCAGTGAAACGCCAACTTGCTCAAAGAATGATTGAGGGCCCAGTGACACCAGGGAGTCTATGGCCCCATTCTGCAAGTGAGAAGAAGGTCATTGAAAATGAACATATTTTCAGAAATCCACGTTTCTAAAAACATCTTGCAAAGAATAAAATGGTAATCCAAGGGACATGTATAAGTTTACTTGATATTTTTTATTAACATTAGCCTTTATGTGAAAAAAATACATTTCATGTATATAGCACAAAGAATAATACAATAAATACCCTTTTAACTCTCTCAAATTTTAAGAGTAGACTAGTACTACACCAGGCATATCTCCTTGGCAATCACTATTTCTAAAAGGCACTAATGGCTGTCTACGCTAAGCACCTGAGATACTTAGCCTGGGAGCACTCTTCCGACCTTAGAAATATGTTCAGCTCCTGCAGGCAGGCACCCTGGAAGGGCCAGGGAGTTAAGGCCATCATGAGCAGCCTGCAACTAATAATGGGTAAGAGCTGGTAGATAAATATCCAAACTTCAGATGGGATGACTTGGAGGTATACTTTATACAGTCTTCAAGCGGAAACAGTCTCCAAGTGAAATCAAGCCCCAGTTATCCACATTAATAACCGACTTATTAACTTAGCTTGTATAGACTTCCCTTCCCTTCCCATCTCATTTCCCCACTTCCATACTAGTGTTTCCTGGGATAACCTCTGGAATAAGCTACTTCACTTAAATCCTTGTGCTAGAGTTTGCTTCTGGCGGCATTGCCAATACCGTTGAAGTTCTTTGTATTCATCCCCAATCACACTTCTGTTTTCTGTCCCCCACCAAGAGTAACTACTGTTTTCATTTTTTTGTGTTTATTGTTGCTTTCCTGTTTGTAATAGTTTTACTAAATATATTACAGATATTAGTAACTACATCGTTTGTTGTAACAAGGTACCACAGACTGGGCGACTTAAACAACAGAATTTTTCTCCTAGTTCTGGAGGAGGCTGGAAGTCTAAGATCAAGGTATAAGCAGGGTTGGTTCCTTCTGAGGGCCAGGAGGGAAGGCTGTGTTCCAGGCTTGTCTCCTTGGCTTCTAGGTGGCCATTTTCTCCCCCTATCTTCACAATACCTCTCCTCTGCACATGTCCGTGTCCAAATTTCCTCTTTTTATAAGTATATCAGTCATATTGTAATAGAATCCACTCTAATGACCTCATTTTAATGTTATTATGTCTTTAAAGATCGTATTTCCAAATACGGTCATATCCCAAGATACTAAAAGTTAGAATTTCAACATATGAATTTTGAGGGGGACACGATTTAGCCCAAAATGGTAACTAACAATGTATTTTTCAGGGTTTTTTGAACAAAATGTTTTGAACTGTATACTTTTATTTCATACTGTACGCATTTTCTGTGACTTTTATAGCTAAGCATTGTTTCTAAGATTCATCTTTAGGTTGTTCTCAGATTTTTACTGTTAGATTAATGCTGTTATGATGCACATGTTTCTCCTGATACACGTGTCAAGAATATCTGGGCGTGAAATTGCTAAGTCATAAACACTGCACATCTTTAAGTCACATTTCCTAGCAAGGATGGTAGATTGAATACACGTGTCTAATTTTATTTCCTTTCAAAACCCCACTGAAGCCTTTCTCACCGTGATAATTAGACACACCTTGCTTCTGATGGTTTAAGCATCGGCACCAGGCTTCTGTATTACTGGAGGATCTTCTCATTGCCGTTGCTCAGGGAGCTCCCATATCTGACAGCGTTTCTGAGCCCTGGCCGTCGGAGGATGGGTGTCACTGAGCCTCTCCACAGCACAGGCGCCCCTCTCAGCAGTGCTCTCCTTATCCTTGGTAAGCCTAGTGTCCTCCAGTTTTCCTAAGGAACGTAGTATCCTGGTAGGTTTCACAGTTTTCAGGTGAATAGATTCAGATGTCCTCATCCCAAGTCTCAGGTCCCCCTGATGCCAGCCAGGACCCTGCTTGGGAGGGGCATAGTAGATTTCATCAAGGCTGCAAAGTCAACATTCTCTGGAGCTCTGCTGTCCATTGTAAAGTCCTGGGTCCAGTCCTTAGCAGTGTTTTGTTTTGTTTTTTTTTTTTTTTGTCCTTGACTACAGGTAAGGAAGATCTCTTTGTATGCTGCCAAGGAGGCCCTCTGATTTTCACACTCTGCCTTAAATTGGTGATGGGTCACCCTCAGCCTTTCATTGTCTTCCTCCAATATATTAATTAGCATTCAACAACAACTTTCGGTTTTCTTATTATTTTAATGAATCATACCTTTCCAATGGCTGAGATACTGCACTCCTGAGTACACGTTCTGCTGGTGTTCCATTCCAGATTGACACAGGTGAGAGTTTTGACAGCTGCACTTCTCTTTAACAAATGTCAGTACTCTGCCTACCACAGCGATGGCTTCTCACTGCCGCTGGCTGGCTGGCTGGGGGTCCGGATCTCAAGTCCCATGTTAGAGTCTGCTTTCTCAGAGCACCTCTGGAGCTAATTCTTTTGGGTAGGATTTGCTGTGATGGAGAACTGTGTGCAGGAAGTTTATCAGGGAGTTATGATGGTTTGAATGTTTGTCCCTTCCGACACTGAGGTTGAAATTTAATTGCCAGTGTAATGGTGTTGGGAGGTGGGGCCTTTAAGAGGGGATTAGGCCACGAGGGCTCCACCCTGATGAGGGCTTAATGCCCTTAAAAGGGCTCATGGGAGTGGGCTGCCTCTCCCGCTCCCTGCCCTTCCACTTTCTGCCGTGGGAGGATCCGGGCGTCTTGGAAGAAAAGAATGGCCTCATTAGACACCGAACCTGCTGGCTCCTTGACCTTAGACTGCCCAAACTCCAGAACCGTGAGTTAATAAATTTTTGTTTATGAATTACCCAGTCACAGGTGTTGTTATAGCAGCACAAAACAGACTCAGGAGCTCTCTAGACTTGGGGAAAAACAGCCATGAGTGAAAGCAACAGGGTTGGGCAGAGGGAGAAGCGCACTGCAATGCAGCAGCAGTGGCCTCCGCGGTCCTCTAGGGCTGTCCCGGTTGCGGCCAGGAGCTCTCTCTCATCCTCATCAGCCAGTCCTGGACGTAGGCTGCTCCTGGGGAGGGCACGTAACCTCGGGCAAATCAGCTCTCAGGATTTCCTACCACACTCTTTCTATTTGATACATGGATTTGTTTTCCCCACAGAAAACAGGATGGTGCTCTAAATATGTTTGGTGACTTTTCCCCACTTCTCCCCTAAGCTTAACATGAATATTTTTCCATGTGGTAAATATATTTGAAATGGTAAATTTTGGTTTCCTGTACCCTAAGTGGCAAGACTTAGTTTTAAGTAACCTATACTCTTGCTGTTGTAAATCCTTTTCTTTTTGATACAAAAATTCTGTCATCATTCTAATTTATCAAAGAATATGAAGTAATCTCTATAAGGCTTCCTCTATAAGGATATCCTCCTCCTGACATTTTTTGAATTTCTTATCCTCCATGAGACCCCTCAGATGGCTTGAGAGAAGTTTGTGGGTTCAGGTTTGGGTTTTTAGATATTACTGATAATATTTATCTTTACAGAAAGGTGAACTGTGTATATAAGGAAGTCTAGGGAGCTCTAAGGAGGTACTATGAAGAATTCCTTGTGCTCTTTGCTTTGCCCCAGACTGAAACTCCCCCAGTCTGGATAAGGGCCTGCATTTCATAGTACAACTAGTGGGGTCCCTGTTCCACACTACCCCTGGGCCTGCCCCAATGCATTTCTGGATTGAGAAATTATTTCCTACTTCTTTAAATTTAATCTGTGCCTACAATTTTAAAAAATTGTGTATTCTTGACAAAGTTGTATTCAGGCATTTTTTGAACAAATATTTTCTTCATTAGCAAGATGAACACTTATATTAATTAATTTATATGTTTTCCTACAAATTTCATTCCTCCTATTCTTTGAAATAAGCCCATGATATTTAAGCTTTGTTTCTGACATGGATGGATGAGAGAAGATTCTTTTTCCCCTTTTTTAGATTTGTTATGTTAATTGAATCTTAGCGCATTATAACTTGTAGTGGTTAAGAGCGGAGGGTTGGAGAAACCACCTTGTTCAAATTATAGTAAAATTTTTCTAGTTAATTGAACGACCTGGGGCAAGTTACTTGACCTCTCTGGGCTCCAGTTTTATCGTGTGTAAAGAAAGTGCCATAATGCATATTGCGGAGGGTTATCATAAAGGGTCAAGGATGTATGAAGTGCCTGACTTATTAGCATATGCCTGGTTATTTCTGGTTACAAAACCAAGCCTCACAGTGTGTAACCAAATGGGAATTCTGTTTCTATCAGAACACATCTTTCTTTTGAGAGCCTCGACTATGCCTGAGGAGACAGGAAAGTCATAATTCTAAAATTTTCTTTCACCAGTGACTCCCATAGACTTGATTATGGTCGGAGTGTCATAGAAGTCTAGGCTATCCACAGGCGTGTTTCTAAACTAAAGGGATAAGACAAGACGTCTAAAGAAATATTTCTTAATCTGTGTTGAATTAGTGCTGTAGGAGGTCATGGATGAGTGAATTGTTTTCAGGACGGAGGAAGCAGAACTGACCAGACCATATGTGAGGAGACCCTGTGAGCAAGGGCATTCTTTGTTGGGTAGTGCAGCTCAAGGATCAATTTGAGGTCCCCATTGGGAACTTTTACAGAGAGATATAGGCCATAAAAAGGGGCATAGAAATTGAGACGCAGAGAAGCAGGACTGCCACGGCAGTCTACGTGCAAGGAGCTGCTTTTGCCTCTTGGTTCGGGTTGAGACTATGGGAATGGAACATGCCTAGTGTTTTGTGAATACTTTTCCAGAATACTTTTATTGTGTTTTTTTCCCTCCTGATTACAAAATCAATACAGGCTTATCTCAGAAAAATAAGAATATATAGAAAAGTAAAAACAACTACAACAAAATCACAAAAAAATTTTCTCCACTCAGAGACAGCCATTATTAGTAACTGAATGTCATTCAATCACACTTTTTTTAAATTAAAAAATCTTATAGAATAGGGTTTTATAATGTTTTATTTCTCTTAATACACTCATTTAAATAGAGTAATTTCTACGTGATTTTTTTGTATGCATGGTATACTTTTATGGGAATGTGTCGTAATTTAATTCTCTAAGCGATGGATATTTAATACTGTTTGAAACTTCCATTAAGATAATATTATACAGATTTTTAATGTATATCTTTAATTATTTCCTTATGAGAAATTCCTAAAGTAGATTCTTTGGAGAGATAGCCATGATAAAATCAGCTGTCACACAGCTGAGGGGAGTTCCTAGGCCACGTGGGAGCACGCCGGGCTGCCCGCAGGTGCTCTCGTTTTGGTCCATCCCAGGTGGTTGGCTCTGCACTGGCAGGCAACTCCCGGGTCAGTGCTGCGTGAGAGCTCTGCTCTGCGGGACTGGATTCCGTCAAGGAATCGTTTTGGCAAATAGCTTATAAAGAGGAGGATATAACTGTAGTTGACAAATACAAAGTGAGGTATTCTGTAAAAGTTAAATAAATCCCCCATGGAGAATAATAGATATAAATCCTAAGAATAAAGGAATTTGTTTTTGTAAAAGGTTAGTTTGGCTAACTTGAAAATAGCAAAACAAACTTCACAGAAAACGGTTCTTCTGATTTAGGCCATCGTGAATGATTAACTGGCTGAAATATCAGTGATGATCATGATTGTGTTGGGTATCGAACTTGCCCAGGGGGAATAAAAGCACTCAGGATTATGCTGAGGCAGGCAGGTATCAGCAAGTGCTCTTTGCTTACCTTTGCGATAAAGTCACGTGCACCTCAGCCTTTTTTCCCTTACGTAAGAGACAATGAGAAACACTGATGCTGATTTGTGTTTATCGGGGTTCGTAGGGTGGTAAATACGGAGAAAGGAGGTGTGGATGGAGAAAGGACTAAACGGCATACCTCAGGATCAGCCGTGAGAAAAACCTCCCAACTCAGCTGTCTTTGATCTCTTACCCCTTCGAGGAGTACCTACCAATGCTCTGCCAGGACAGCGTAATTAGTAATTAGTGTGTCTGTTTGCCCACCAAGAAAGATGGCGTGAGTGATGTCTGCAGGTAATCTCCACTGATCTGTGGGTGACAATCCACGGAAAAAGGCTTGAAGTTCCCTGTCTCTCAGTGATTAGCGAAGGGGTTCTTTCTGCTGTGACAGGACAATAGTAAGGAGAGCAGGGACTTTGGACCCAGATTCTAGCTATGTCACTTACAAGCTGTGTGACTTGGAGCAAGTAACCCACCCTTTTCTGCTCTGTTTTCCTGTCTGAAAAATGGGAATAGAATCACCTACTGAATGAGGATGTTGTGTTTGGATAAAATGAGTAAATGTACGGAAAGGGCCTGGCACACGGCTACTCTCAGCAGCGCTGGCCTCTTTCCCTCTGTCCTGCCAGAAGGCCTTTCTGTAATGCAGAGAATTATTCTCTGGTAACTTTGTAGAAAAGGCCTCTTTAGGCATGAAATCGCCTGGCAGTTGTGCTGGGGACACAGGTGTCACAGCGCTCTGGGAGGCTGAGTAAGGTCCAGGGCTCAAGGCAGAAAGGCGTCACCGTGCCTGTGGCAGGATGGCTACCAGGGCCTGCCCCGGCCGGGGTGGAGCACTCTTTCCCGTGGGGTTGGAATAGTCCCATTCTCGTATGGGGTCTCCCCCAGGTTGTGAAGAGGCTCCAAACCAGAGCAGCAAGGAAGGCCTAGGGCTGAGTGGGGGACCAACCCTACTGTGGATTTTGACCTCTGATGTAATCGTCACTAACCTTACTTTCTCTCCTAAATCTCTTTGGAATTTGGAAATGCTTGCTGTCCGTGATAGACATGGAACACACTGCTTTTCCTTGGGGTTTTTCCTCCCCCCGAGCCCCTTTCAAATCTGGACTGATCCTTTGGTTCTGGTAATGAATGGTGAATATCAGACCTGTGGGGTGGTGGCTGGTAGGTGTCTTTGCCCTCCCAAATTGCTCTTGGATATTGATCTGACTCATCAGGACATATTCAGATGAAAATCAGAAAGAGTACTTTTGCCCTCTATTCTCAGATCCTAGGAACAATTTGGTGAATTACTTGTAAGCATTTTCTGTAACAGATAAAATGTCAGCTCTCTCTTTGCCCCTCCCAGCCTATGACATGCCACATCCAATTTGTCTTTGTTCTAGCAGTGAGAGGCTCTAATTTCATCATTCTGGCCTTTTGCAGTTAAATGTTCTCCAAGGATAAGATCTGTAAGGAAGAGGAAGACTAATAACGGAGCTAATCTTTCAAAGTCCTGCTTAAGCAATTGTAGATAGTAGAAGAAACTCTGAAAATTATTATGATTATCCTATTTTTGCCCCTGTGGAGACTCAATCCTAACCCCACAATGTTTTTAATTCTCTCATTGCTTCATAGATGAAATATGTTGTGCTTCCATTGAACTAAAAAAAAAAATCCAAATTATTAGAGAAAGGCAAAGTTTTTAATGAGTTTGCTATCCAAACTTCTTGAGTCTTCCAAATAATAGTGTTATTTTAATCATTGACTCGTTACTTAACTGATTTGTATGGCTCTGTCTCATCTCTTTTTAATCTTGAGATCTTAAGCAGTTAGGAGAAGAAAGCAAAGTCTTAGTTCAGTGGTTCTCAAACTTTAAAGTGCATCAGAATAACCCAGAGTGCTTCCAGATTGCTGAGGCCCCACCCTCAGTAGATGGGCATGGGGCCAAGAATTTGCATTTGCTAATAGATACATTTATTTATTTATAAATAACATAACATAACAAATAACATAACATTTGGTTATGTTATTGCTCAGGATGCTGCTTTATTCATTGTGTTGCCTGTGACTACTTGCTTCCAGTGACTCAAAGCTGGCTACTGTGCTTTGTTGATGATCACAAATGCAAGTCTCCCACAGAATAGTCTTCCATAGAGTGGGCAGAAGAAAAATGGGAATGATGATTTCTGGTCATGTTAAAATTACTTTTCAGAATTTTATAACATAAAACAGAAAAAACACATCTTTCAATCATCCTGTTCTTGAACTCTTTAGGCCATATTCGCTGCATGCCTAGAATGTGATTTCATTCAGTGTTGATCTCACTCCTGCCTCCCACAGACGGCCACCAGTGGGAAGGAGAGGTGACTAAGAATGTTCTCATTGGCACGAGGAATGTCTGTCCCTCAAATGGCACAGCTTAAGACAGAACCAGGAAAGCACGTGTTTACCATATTGATCAGAGGAAGGAGAGGGCATTGAAAGAAAGGCCCATTAGTATTGCAGAGCGCCAATCTAGAAAGCCCTTAGAGGACGGGCATAAGTATTCCCAGAAAATTTTGTGATGCTTGCTGGTGTGGAGCTTTGTGGAGGGGGTAAGGTAAGGAAGGGTTTTGGAGAATATGTTTAGGTTAAAGAACATGCTGTGGTCAAATAGGTTACTGTCACTCTGTGTTCGACCCCGAGCCCCTCCACAAGCTAGACCTTGGGACAGCCCACATATCCAGACACGCTTACCTGGGATTCCAACTTGCACTGGTAAGGAAAAGAAACAAATCCCCAGCACTTACTGCTTTTTATTAGATTCACTTCACCCATCTAAGGAATGTGGTCCCATGGCTGTCACCCCATGAACAAGTGGCCGAGCCTGTCACTTTAGACGTGTTCCTTCACATGGAAGCACAGGAGTGAGGAACCAGGGATTCCCCCAACAGCCTCAATCAAACAGTTCCATTGTTTGGATTTCTTGGGGATTTGATCCTCATATCGTGACTTCTGATTTCACACATTGTGATCGCTTCCTCGTGTGTTCTGCAGTTATGAATTTGCCTTTGGCGTAACTTCTGTGGAGATGTGACGGGCCCGTGTGAGGCTGTGTGCTTCCAACGGCATTTCGCCTTTGCTTTTGCCAGGTGTCCAGGGAGACCGCTGGCCTTAGACGACTTTTGTGCTTACAATTGATTGTATTTTACTTTTTTAAGAATAGAGTTTATTCTTAAAAATAAGCCATTTAAAGGTTAAACTGGCACAGGCTGGCTAAATAGGGTACAAAGATCACTCAGTTGGATTCCAAAGCTTAGTCTCTTTCCAATGTACTTACAATTTAAACTTGAGCAGTCCTAGGTCATATTCAAACTCCAAATCTGTGTGACTATGAGGATGGACCTGTTTTTTTTTTAAACCAGAGCCCAGATGAAGACAGACATACTCCCTTCACCTTTCCCGGTGAATCTGAGTGGATTCTCCTCCTGCCCCCGCCGTGTATGTTCTCCAGGGTGTGGCTCTTCCGAGTGTCAGCTGTCCTTGCAGGGCCATTCCCCAAAGGTCTCATGGGGTCTGAAGACCATGTTTCCCAGGTGAAAGTCGTCAGTCCCAAAGGGGTCAAATGTCAAATCCCAACAAGGAGCTGGGAGAGCATGAAGAGAGGGCCCTCGCATGTTTCTTTGCCTGATACCAAAACCACAACCTTGCTCGAATTACTTCTACGAGGACACCTGCCCAGCAATTGTCTGTTCCTCTAATATATAAACTGACGCCACCCTTATTAATCCTCGTAGCTAAAGATAATAGTTTCAAGACAACTAGTGTAACCTACCTCATTTCGCCTTTAAAAACCCTCGCCTTCCTCTGCCTCCTTGGATGCACCTGTGGTCCACCACAGCACACGCATCCCAGTGGGCAGTTTTTCTCTCCCTGCCTGAGTAAACTCTGTTCTGGAGAGACAGGCTCGCTGCTGTTTATTTTAGGTTGATATCTGCTGGGGTGGGCATTTCAACTCCTGTGTGATGGAGACCTGCAAACATTCTGGGGTCTGAGGTAGCATCAGTTCACATGTTTTCTGCTTAGACTTTTATTTTGGCCTCTGGGGATTTCCCTTACTTTCTGAAGAGCTCAATGTCAAAGGACATTTGCTTTATTTTATACAACATTTAAGTATAAGAGTTATTTATTTACTATTTACTTAAATACTTATTAATACTTTTTACTTATATAGTAGTAAGTAAATATTATATTTCATATAATTTAATTACTTAAGTAATAAGTAAATATTAAGTATATTTACTTATTTAAAAACTTAATATTTAAGTATAACATTTATACTTTATAAATATATATATATTTTTTTGTTTTTTTGAGATGGAGTCTCACTCTGTCACCCTGGCTAGAGTGCAGTGGCATCATAGCTCACAGCAACCTCACAGTCCTGTACTCAAGCGATCCTCCTGCCTTAGCCTCCTGAGTAGCTGGGACTACAGGTGCCACCATGCCCAGCTAATTTTTCTATTTTTAGTAGAGACAGGATCTCACTCTTGCTCAGGCTGGTCTCAAACTCTTGAGCTCAAGTGATC
>CAUYSK010032709.1:0-44322 GCA_963575035.1 Avahi laniger | reverse complement strand
TGCTGTGAGCTAGGCTGATGCCACGGCACTCACTCTAGCCCGGGCAAAAGAGTGAGACTGTCTCAAAAAAAAATAAATAAATAAATAAATAAATAATTTGGATCACTGGCTGAGACAGGGGAAAGTTAAACTATTGGGAAGTCTGAATGTTAGCCAATTCCTTTTTAAAATACAGATTTCTTTCCTATATCAAATAAATATAAGACCCCAAAGTTGTCCGAGTTCTATTTTTTCTTATTCATTGGCTCATTAGTTCCCTTTTCTAGTCATTCAGATACCAGCTCTACAGAAATGCTTAGGTGAGCTAGGTAATAACTGTATAGGAATGATTTGTATTCCTATGTCAATTATTTGTATCATAAATGGTATTTTGTGGAGTGCTGGTAGATGCTTTAGTTCTTTCAAGTATTTCAGACAATCTTGTTTACACCATGGCTTTGTAGTGAGCAAGGGATTTCTAGGCTAATTTGAAGTGCAGCCCAGCTTCTGGAATCAGTGTGTGGGGGCACCGGGAAAGCACCCTCAGAACTTGGAGATAAGATTATCTTCTGTGAGTGAATTAAAGGAGCATAAAGATGTACAAGATAAGATCAGCGTCCTTAGCAGGCAACTCCCAGCTTCCCGGCCTCTTAAGTACCTTGGGAGTTGGTGGCCACAGCAATTCCAGGCACTGGGAGATGTCCTCCTATTGGAAGTCAATCAACTGCTCTTCATTTATCTTTTGTGAATCTGACGAGTGTGGGCATCGGCTCAGCTCTGGATGGAGGGGCCAGCTGAACTGAAGACTGGGCCTCCATCTGTGGTGACATCACCAAAGGAGAGGCAAAGGGACAGTGACTGATCTTCAGCCTCCCTCCCTTCCTGTTATTCTGTGCTACAATGGCAATGGGTCTGTTGAAATAATTAGAAATTCTGAACTGGCAGAATCCTACTTACTAATATCTCCAAATGCTTTATAATTCCATGATGCTATACTGTGATTTTTCTCCAGACAGGTCAGATCCCCATGGTTGCCCCTGTTACAAATAATGCCTTGTGATTTTTCTTCCTAGCCCCTCTCACAATGTGTAGTCACATATTCATTGTGACTCATCAATTTCCATCCCCACGATGGCATGGACCAGGCTTCTACCCTATCCCCAGTGTCCCATCATTCTATCCCCAGTGCCAAAACAGTACCTGACGCAGAGTAGGTGATCATGGAGCTAAAAATCCAAATTCCTTTAACCCTTACAGTTAAGCAATGGAGATCTAATTTTAAACCTTTTAAAAAAAATTGATATTGCAAGAATGTGGAAACAACCCAAGTGCCCGTCAATCCATGAGTGGATTACTAAAATCTGGTATATGTTTACAATGAAATATTACTCAATCATAAGAAATGACGATGATCTAGCACCTCTTATACTTTCCTGGACTAAACTTAGGCCCATTATCCAAAGTGAGGCACTGCAAGAGCAGAAGAATGGGATCCATTTGTACTCGCCATCAAATTGGTACTAACTGATCAACACTAGGTGATCACATGGCAGAAATACTCTCCAGGGATTAGGTGGATGGGGGGGCAAATCTACAACTAAAGGACACGGGGAGCACTAAAGGGAGGGAAGGGCACGCCTTTAACCTGTATTTGGGTGAGGCAAAGACATAAAGTGTAACTAGAATGTTTGTACCCTTACAATACCTTGGAATAATAAAAAAAAAAATTATAAATACTGATACTCAATATTAAGATAAAGCAAAAAAAAAAATACCACCAATAACAGAAACAACTCATTTATTACCACCAACCTTTAAGTTGAAAATGAGTAATTAAAGAAAGATAACTAAGCATTTACCTCTCCAGTAGGAACTGTATTTCCGGGTAACCAAATAATATCAGTTAATGAGGAAAATTTAGAAGAATGCCAGGAAATAAATGCAGGTGAAATAACAGAAAAACAAAATCACCAATTTGTAACTCTCAATGAGATAACCGATTCAGTTATCTGAAATGTCTTAAAAGAATTACCAATGGATGCTAAATGCATTAAGTGGAAGGATGATGAGTACCTGGATATTTACATGGTACCAAAGTATCTCTCCACAAATTTTCTTGCCAATCTCAAGTAAAATATTAACTTTACAATAGAGGAATCAAATATCCCTAGCTTAATCCAAGAATCTATATTAATTTCTAGTCACTAACTGTGGAATAACTGGACAGTACATGCCACCTAATGTGATACAATAGGAATTATGATCAAGCCTTTGCTCTCCTACAGGAAATACTAGACAGGAAATAAAGAAACGAGTTATATGATATCATAAGGAAGTAATATGCTAAAAGATCAGATACGGTGAAAAATAGAGATAAGAAGATGGCTTATGATAACAACATGTAAGGCCCTTTCCAATATAATTCTATCTGACCATACCTGAACAGTGCAGCACGGATCAGCACCTGAATACTGGCTTAACATATGTCATATACAAATATGTAATATTACACAGTATTTATTGGAGTGTTTTAAAATAAACTAGGCAAGTTAAATATTTCTAAATAAAAATATTTTTTAAAAAACGAAAGACAGAAAATGCCTTTAAAACACAAGTTAATGAAACTAAACGAAAGAAATTTAAGGTTTATTTTACTTCCATTTGAAGAAGAAAGGCAGCATACAGTCATATAAACAATGTATTACGGTAAAAATCATTGTAGATGGAATTCAAATGACAACAGCACTCTGTCTTCAAGTATGAAGACATTAATTCAAATATGAAGATATTAAGTAAATGAATACATACCACTCACAGGGCTGAAGGGATCGAAATGCCTTAAAAGAAGCATCCATTCCAGCAAAATCCCAAAACTTAACATCATAGTCATATCCTCCAGTCACCAAACGGGCACCTGAGGGATCCAGACCCAAAGCAGACACCTGGTATTTAAATTAAAAAAAATCAACTGGAGCAAAACAACACATAGTCTATTATAACTCCTATTTCCATTCTCTAACTCTGCCCCCTATTTTAGAGGCACTGGAAAGACAGTCCACTAATTGTTGTTACTTCTGAAAAGTGGGGATGGGCAGTGTTTTCTATATTGTCTGACTTTGTTATTATGAGTATTATTTCTTTTGAAATAAAGAAAAGAAAAATATTTTAAATTTAATCTAATTGACAGCTTTGTCCTAACTCATCAGACATGTACTCAAAAGAGCTATCACTGCAGTTCCATATGCTAAATTAAATCTCACAAATAATTCAGCTTTTTTCAATATGCAATTCTGAGAAAATCTCTTAAGATAGTTTAACTACAACTGAATGAAGACCACAGGAATCTAAAATTACCAAAACAAGTAATGCTACCGGCAGCTTTAAGAAATCTATTTAACAAAGTAGGACAAAGTATAAATTATTATTTGGTGCATATAGCCAAAGGACTCAGTATATTCCCCTTAAACAATTATTTTTAAAGCTGAATTTATAAGTGACTAATCACATTACAATAGTACTCATTTAGTTCCACAAGATATTTGCTTTCCCTGTGAACTTTCCTAGGTCCAACTCATATGTGAATACCCAACGTGTAACTCATTGTTCTTGAACTATAGTCAACATCCTGTCAAAGCAGGAAGTCCTTGGATACTGCCCTCTCAGAAGGAAAGAACTGCAATGGGAATATTTAATGTGATTACCATATATATGACACAGTAAAAAGATCAAAATTTTATATAAAGGAAACTTCTATAAACCAGTTCTAATAGACTTGAAATGTAATTAATGTAATTATTATAATTACATTATAATACTGACAAAATAGATACTGACAAAATAATTTAGACTCATTTCAATTGCCATCTGTAAACACTGATTTCATAATATAAGGGAATTATATACAAATAATTAATAATTTATTATATATTAAAATTAGATATGGACTCTAAAGTGGTTAAGGAAAGCATACAAATGAGAACTAAGTTCTTTTTTATGCCTGAACAATAAGGTCTTAAAATAAAAAAACAATCAAAAATAGAAATAAATGAATAGTGGCTTTAGAAGTCTAAAAAGTGACTTCTGCTACCACCACCTACAAACTCACTTGCCTCCATGCTCATTATGCTATCCTTCTCTCCTGTTACAAAGAGGTACTCCTTCTCCTGATAAGGCTACCCCCACCAGTGTTTATATCATTATAGCACAACATGAAATTACAAATTCATTTGTGGCTCCTCTACTGTATATCTGTTCTCCCATCAAAAGTGTAAGCCCCATATGGACAAAGGCCATGTCCATGCCCAGCATATACCTGGCATAAAATAAAAACTCTAATAAATATTTGTTTAAAAGAAAGAAGGAAGACTAAAATTTTTAAACCTTATATAACATAAGCAATGCAATCTGACAAATATGAGATAAATTCCCCTTTATCAAGAAAGAACAACAAGCCAGGCCCAATGAGATGTGTCTGCAGTACTTGGGAGACTGAGGAGGAGGACCGCTTGAGTGTAGGAGTTCAAGGCCAACCTGAGCAACATAGCAAGACCCCGTCTCTAAAAAAAAAGAAGAAAGAAGAAAACAACAGCAGAATAAATCAGAAAATTGACTATTCTAGCTAAGAGAAGAAGGATGGCAAGTTTTACAGTAAAGTTACAAAATGAGGTTTTCAATGCTAACACTCTGAAATATCAGGATCTCTACTGCTGCTGTATATATCATTCATCATCCACCAAAAGGATATGAATGGTAATGAGTAAGACAGAAAATAGAGCTCAGAGGTAAAAAAAATACCTTTCCCCAGTTAGAGAACACATGTTCATCCACAAGATTTGCTAAACTACTTCTCAATCCTCATGTCCCAAAGAGTTAAAGAACACAGAAAGTCTAATTAATTCTCAGTTGCATTTTAATCACACTGAAATAAAAAAGGAACTCATATAAATGTTGGCCTAAAACAACAGTTTACAATAGAGTTGAAAGAATAATTATTTTAATTTACATAAAAGACTAAAAAATGATATTATTCTGGATGATGGTCCAGACTTTTTGACTGAGAAATAAAATATTTTAACCTTTTTGTTTTAATGTTTACTACATGAAATGTCAGATACCATAAAAATAAGTCTATTATTTCAGCTTGAGAACCAGCACATTTTTAGCTTTGATCTTAATGTTAAGAGAATTATTTTTTATAATCTTCTCCTTTCAAGAAGCTTTAGACTTCAGTCTATAAGGTGGTTCAATTGAGCTGATAGCACAATAAATGCATAAATGCTAGCATACTTGACAGTTTTTCCTATGATTATAAATTCTTTAGCAAAATATTTAAAATATTTTTTAAAATTTAAGTGGTTCCGAATCCATAGGTCTGGCTCACATCTGTAATCCTAGCACTTTGGGAGGCCAAGGCAGGAGGATCGCTTGAGGTCAGGAGTTCGAGACCAGCCTGAGCAAGAGTGAGGCCCTATCTCCACTAAAAAATAGAAAGAAATTAGCCAAACAACTAAAAATAGAAAAAAAAGAAAAAAATAGCCAGGCATGGTGGCGCGTGCCTGTAGTCCCAGCTACTGGGGAGGCTGAGGCAGGAGGATCACTTGAGCCTAGGAGTTTGAGGTTGCTGTGAGATAGGCTGATGCCACAGCACTCTAGCCCAGGCAAGAGAGTGAGACTCTATCTCAAAAAAAAAAAAAAAAAAAAAAACCATAGGTCAAGTCTTGCTTATATAAGAAGACTTAATAAAATATCTTTAGACTCACTATAAACTATGGATCTTCCAGTGTTGTTAATCCAAAACTTTGAAAGAACTCCCTACTCAATTCCCATTTACTAATATTTCAATCTTTTGTGTCAGATGCCCAAAAACATCCATTTTTACTACTGTCAGAGGTAAATTATTCATTCAAGCAATATATAAAAATAGATAATACTTAGAAAGAAATTATGGCCATGAACACCTATATTTGAAAGGAAGAAGGATCGCAAATCAATAACCTAACCATTTATGAATACCTTTAAAACCTACCACCAAAAAAGGAAATAAAATCCCAAATAAGCAAAAGAAAAAAAATAATAAAGATTAGAGCAGAAAGTAGTGAAACAGATTTTTTAAAATAAAGGAAAATCAACAAGAGCAAAAGTTGGCCCTTGAAATTTTCAACAAAATTGAGAAACCTTTAATTAGATTGGCCAAGCAAGAAAGAATTACTAAAGTCAAGAATGAAAGAGAGGAACTACTAACTTTAACTACTAACCTTGCTGAAATTAAAAGGATTATAAAGGATTTCTATGAACTGTAACCAACCAGTTAGATAACTTAGATAAAATGTATAAATTCTTAGAAAGACAAAAATTACCAAAATTGACTAGCAAAGAAAAAGAAAATCTAAACAGACTTTTAACAAGGGCTTAATTTGTAATAAAAAAGCTTCCCACAAAGAAAAACCTAGACCCAGATGGCTTGACATGTGAATTCTATTAAACATCTAAAGAAGAATTAATATCAATGTTTCACAAACTCTTCTGGAAAATAGAGAAGAAAAACAAATGCTTCCCAACTCATTCTACAAGGCCAATATTACCCTGACACAAAACCAGACGGCATATCAAGAAAACTACACCTATACCCTTTATGAATATAAACATAAAAATCCTAAACAAAACACTAGCAAACTGAATCCAGCAATATATGAAAAGGAGTATACATCATTATCAAGTGAGATTTATTCCTGGTATAAATCCAAAAATGCAAGGTTGGCTTAACATCTGAAAAATCACTTAGTTTAACACATTATACTAATAGGATAAAGGACAAAAGCACATTATCATATCAATAGACTCAGAAAAAGTATTTGCCAAAATCCAATACCTATTCGTGATCTAAAAAAAAAAAATCAAGAAATAAGGAATAGAAAGGAACTTCATCAACCTGATACAGGGACGTCATGGAAAAGAGCTAACAACACACTTAATGATGAATAACTGAATGCTTTCCCCTTAACATCAGGAGCAAGACCAGGACGTACAGTCTTGCCATTCCTATTTAACACTGTACAGGAGGTTCTAGTCAGTGCAAGAAAAAGAAATAAAAGTCATCCATAATGGAAAGGAAAAAGCAAAACTATCTGCATTCATAGATGTGATCTTGTATAGTAGAAAACCCTTAGAAATCCAATAAACAACTATTAAAACCAACAAATGAGTTCAATAGGGTTGCAGGAAATAAGATTAATGTACAAAAATCAATTGTATTTCTGGTATTAGGAAACTATCAATGAACAATATGAATATGAAATTAAGAAAACAATTTCATTTATAATATCATCAAAAAGGAATAAAATACTGACAATCAAATCTATATGGCCTACAAAAATCCTCAATAAAGTGTAATTGCACGGCTGAAAAATAAAATGTAATAAAATACTAAGAAATAAATGCTATAACAAAGTATCACACTTGTATGATGAAAATTACAAAATATTGTTTAAAAAATTAAAGATTTAAATAAATAGAAAGACATTTTATTTTCATGAATCAGAAGGCTTAATATTTTAAAATAGCAATATTTCCTGAATTGATCTATGGATTTAACACAATCCTTATCAAAAATCCCAGCTAATCTTTCTAAAGAAATTGACAACTTGATCCTAAAATTCATATAAATGCAAAGGACTCAGAACAACCAAAACAATCTTGAAAAAGTAGAACAAAACAGGAGGACTTAAATTTACCAATTTCAAAATTTACTACAAAGCTACAGTAATAAAGGGGTAGCATGGTACTGTAGACTTAAGAGTCTACAAAGAAATCTTTACTTTGTGGTCAATTGATTTTCTTCTAAGTTGTTAGTACTAAACTATTTCATAAATTGATTTTATAACACAGGCAGTCTTTGCTTTGCACTGAGCCATGTTATTGAAATTTATGCATACTGGAACCAAGCAAAGACACAGTGTCAATACACACAGATTTCTGAAACATGGCCCTCTGCCAAACGAGGGCTGTCTGTACATACTTACTAAAAACTTAATGAGAAGAGTGAGAATATCCTGGATACCATACAAATTTAAAATTGGAAGATCTAATGACAGCAACACTTTTATATAAGTCTAGCATTCAAAATGGTTACTGATGTTATTTTGTTCTGTAATATTTTGAAAACGCTGATGCACAAAGATAAATATTTGTAAATAATAGTCTATTGATTTTTTTTAAAGTCAACTTTCCAATCTCACCATACTGTTCAAACCAATCCAGATGGCTGAAAAAGTGAAAAAGTAGTGTTTCAAAACTGCAACAGTATCTAACAACTTTTCCCATCACAAGTGATAAACATAAAAGTCAAATCACAAAAGACATTATCACATTCATTTGGAAGGGTTCAGTTAACTATCATGCTATAGTAAGTATATTCACCAAATAGATGTACATATTTCCCCAATGGCAAGAAGAAAAAGAGAGAGCAGGAAAACTGTTATACATTAATAACCATAACAAATAAACACAATGACGACTCTCTTAAGAGTGAATCGGACATCATTAGGATACTGATTTGAACAAACTAACTGTAAAAAGATGTATGGTACAATTGGAGAAATTTGGACACTAATGGGATATTAGATGATATTAAATAATTATCTTAAAAAGCAAATATAATAAAGATGTTATTATGTGAGAGTGTGTGCACACACCCTAAGAGAGAGAGGGAGAGAGAGCCCAATGATATCTTGCAGAGATTCATACTGAAATAGTCAGTGATTAAATCTATGGAGTCCGGTATTTGCTTTTAAATAATCCCACAAGGTGGCTGGTGAAGGAGGGGACTGAAGATGTAAAGTATACAGGAAAGAAACAAGATTGGCCTCATGAACACTTTTACAATATCTAGTTTAAAAAAAAAAAGACTGAACAGAAACATCACCTTCCTAATATCTGATATTTATAATAAGAGGAAATATATGTAGGGCAAAAGCAGGATTACAAAAAATAATAATGAGTTAACAGTACAATTAGACACTCTAATTGATTTTCACTGTGTAAAACACATTGGAGTATTTTTTAAATCATATTTCTCTACAAGACAAAACTTGATTTGGAAAAAAAGGAATATTTAAATCAAATGTGTGAAACTCATAACTATTGCTCAGTTGTAAAATTCTCTGGACTAAACAATAGAAAAGCTTCCTTTTAAATACTAACAGTCTATAATTTCTTTATTTACTTAAAAACAAGAAAATTAGTAAATTTTGTCACTTTTTCAGAATAAAAACATCAAAAGTCTGATTTAATAAAAAATAGATATAACATTAAGAACCAGACGGAAATAATTTCTTATGACAGTTCTCACATATTTTGGTTTAAGACCACTTACACTCTTAAAATCTATAGAGGACCCCAAAGAGCTTCTGTTTATATGAGTATTGTTTTTGTTTATGTGAGTTATGTGTATCACATATTTACCAACAGAAATTAAAACTAATACATTTTTAAATATTTTTCATTTCATTTAAAATAACAATAAATCCAGTATATTTGACATATATATTTTTATGGAAACAATATTTTCAAAAGAAAAAATTTGTGAGAAGAGTGACCCTGTTTTAACATCCCTATCTATTTATCATTTGTATCATTTCTGGGTGTATCTCTATTGATTGACGTTTCCCTCTCATAATGGGATGCATTTTCTTATTTCTTTACATGACACACATCTAGAAAAAGGTAGTTTCACTGAAAAGGGAAAGTAAGATAATTTTATTTCTTCACTTCATATACACATTTCATTCACTCAACTACCACTTTTTGATGGCTTTGCAATAAGATACGATGGTCTCATCTTACATCTCAAATATTTTATATTATTCATCTTTAAATAACATAAGTAAATAGAATAATATAAAAATATAATCTATAAACTAAGTAATAGACATACAGTAACTACTTAAAGTTCATTTCTTATCTCAACATTCATCTGAAAGACGAATAAACTCCTGCCTTTTACTGATACGGAAATAAAACTAAGGGTAATGAGAAATTTTCCCACATCATAAAAACAAAACTGTGTTGGAATTTCATTTCTTTCTTCCACCTGTTATGTTCCTATATCGAGAAAAGAGGTTTTTAAAGCCAACAATAACAATGACAATAAGTGTCCCTATTTTAAATGAAAGGTAATGGCTATTTTGACTAAACATAAAAGTAACCTATTTTTTAATGTCGATCGCTTTCATGACATCAGTTGATTGCGTAATTAGTCTTAATACAACTGTATCTTATTAGTTAACTTTTCCATGAGAGGTCTGTTATTTAGAGAAAAGAACCAAATTTTTTATACTTACTGTTTTGGTGCCATGCCTCAGTGTTATTTCATGTGAGTCAGGAATCTTTTGGACAGGATTCTGAAACAAGAAAATTCTGAGACATTAATGAGTAAAATAATGTATTTGTAGGGAACTATATACCACATTCACAGGAAAATATGATTTTTGAAAATTTCATCACTGGCTTTTGAACACAAAGCTTAAAAAACAGAACGAAAGTGTGAGGGCATCTTTTTTTCTGCACTTCTAGATACAATTGGTCTCTTTGAGTTGATGATAAATTGATTTTAAACTTTTAAAAAGATAATCCTAAAGAACTCTTTAGGCTATATGAAATTCTTATTGTTAAAATAAATTAAATTTTTAAACCAGAAATAAATCAGTACTTTCTGATAATATAATTCATAAAGAGAAATTAAGAATCAGTTTTTCCTTTAAATCACAGCTGATGGAAATTAAGAAAGAGCTTCAAAAGTCTGAATCAATAAAATCTGGAATAAAGTTAAAAAATTCTCCATATATACATACATGTTTTCAATGAAGCATACTTTGATGTTTAGGGTGAACAAACCATAAAACATTTTCCAAGTAATTTTCAAAATTATGTATTACAAAAATCAAAGAGAACCTAACAGACATAGAGGAAAGAACAGACTAAATTATCATCATTATTTACAACTGGCATTTTAAAATGTCCTAACAATTATGATTGCTGATAAAATTTAAAACAAATACGTTATATGAAATGTTATTTCCCAATAAAAAATAATAAAACAGAACTATAATTTACATTAAAATTTGGTTACATCTTACTAAAATAGAATTCTTTTTTTCAGTCTTACTATGCCCTAGAGAAAAATTTCACAAAGAGCAGACAATCATAAACTGAAGGAAATTAATAAATTAGGATATCACTTATCATACTTCAATATCAAAAAATATTTTTAAACATACTGTAACCTATATATAAAATAATCATTACAGATTTTCTTTAAAAATAACCACCAAGGTCCTTTCAGCATTCAGAAGGTCAAAAATCCTTTTTTTGGGCATACCTTAAAGTGTTAAGTACTTAGTTTATAATAAAACAAAATCTTCACAGGGTAGATATATACCTTTCAACTCTTCAAAGTTAAAAAAATGAAAAACAAAAAAGTCTTATTCAGAAATGGTACAAATAAGAAACTCTGAGTCATTCACTGTTTCGTTGCGTCAAGAAGCAATTATTAAAGTAAGATTTTACCAGATGTTAGGTGGCATTAGACATGGTCTCTACTCATTCCCCTTCCCAAGAAGTATATGATCTAAGACAGAGACAGCAATGACCCTAATTCGATATAACAAATACTATGGTAGACAGGGGTATGGACAGAATAATTGAGGGATAGAAAAGCGGGATGCATAAATCAGACATAAGAGGTCACAGTGATCATTTGAATAAGAGGCTTCATTGTTTACTCAAGTCTCCATTACTCAAGAGCAGGATAATCATACTAAAATTCTGTGCCTATTACAAATTCATGACTCATCTTGTAATTTACTTACTTAAATAAGTGTGATCTAATAGTTATTTCTTATATCTCTCCAATTTTTCCCCTCCTATGGCTCCTTCTCTTCAGCATATAAACAAAGAAAATACTTCCCATATTTAAAAAAAAAAAAATACTACTGATTTCCCTTACATTTACTGCTCAATCATTATCTTTTCCTTTGCAATTAAACTTTTTCAAATTACAGTTTCACTCAGTGTCTCCACTTTCTTTCACCGTCTGTCTCTACCACTTTGGCATTTGTTACTTTATTCCTAATACCCAGCACAGTTCTTGGCACATAAGAGAGTCTCAGTAAATATTTTTGGAACGAATAAACGAGTCACTCCAAATGCCCCTGGACACTTTTCAGAACTTAACCGACATACCTGACCTTTCAACAGTGTAGTAACTATTTAACCATGTCTTCCATCTTAAAACTGTCCTTTGCTGGAAGGAAACAGTCTAGGAAAAAAGCCAGAAAAGCTAGGGTTCTTGAATCTAACTCTGCCATCCATTAACCATGTCATGACCTCAGGAAAGTTATGATTCTCAGTTTCCTCATTTGCAACCTACAGATAATAGCACCTACCCCATAGGTTACCGCGAAGTAAGTGTTTTAAAATTCCTAATACAGAATTTGGCACAAGGTAGGGCTCAATAAATGATAGTCACTATTTATTCCAAGGCTTACCTCCTATCTCTCTAGTCATATCATTTTAGTCTTTTTCCAGGCTTCTCTTCCTCCTTACCTTGCTAATTTCTACTCCTTCAATACTCCTTTCAGATATGACCTGCTCCTGGAAGCATTTCTTAACATTTCAAACTCTGGGTTAAATAACCCTTCTATGCACTTCCATAACAACGTTTTCTTATCTCAATCACAGAGTTTATCACAATACCTTATAATTTTTGACTTATCTCCCTCCCCACTATCCCCTAAACAAATTTCAAAATTAAACTTCTCAAAGACTATTTATATATCTATCATCTCTGGATCCCAAGTACACAAAACAGTTGGTATTACAGCAAACACACACACACAAGTTTTAGGAATGAATAAATGACCCAATGTCTACCTTGTTGATCACATTAGATTGTAATGTTTAATTTACTGTCAAATTTTAGATTAATGGGTATGTCCATAAAGAAAAGCAGGTGCTATTACATCAAGTTAGCCTGGTAAGTGAGGGGCAGGGGATAATTGAAGAATTCAAAAACTAAAAACCTTTTAAGATCAAATTATTCTATCCCAAACTAAAAGTAGATTGAAAATTGCAATGATAGAGGAATAAAGGCAGTTTTGTTTTAGACTATTTGCACATGAGAGGTTACTGTCGTCTATTACTGCCACAAATTAGTGAAGAAGGAGATTAGAAACCAAGAAGGCACTGAACGGGAATAAAGAAACAGCTGGAGAATTTGCAGTTTATTTCTAGACAAAGGCCGTACTGTATGGTTTACTATATTGTGGAAAGTGCTGCACATACCTATTTCAGAGATATCAGTATCCCACCACAAATTCCAAAATAATTTAAAAGTCAAACAAATGAATTCTGTACTACTTCTGTGTTGAATTATATGAGACACTGCTCTCTTTGCAGTTGACAATATTTGTAAGCAATGAAAACTCATGTATAAATGCTAAGTACTCTTGCAAGAACCAGAACAGTTTAAATGTTTCACTTAGAGAAGAATCTATGATAGTCTGTGTCTCATTGCATAACTAATTACTTTTTCATCATTCAGCAAATAGAAATACTGTCACCAAAAAACTAGATGAAAATTATTTCATTTAATTCAGTGCAGAATGTGCCTATATATAGACAATTTCTAACATTAAAAAAAATTTACAAGAACGCTGAACTTCGTATTTACATTAGGAGTGAATTAAATGTTTAAATAAATGTTTATATTTAAAACCAAAGTTTTACTGAAAATAATGTAAGGCATAACTCATAAAAATCCCATATAATTGGCACAATTAAATCATCTAAAATGGTAGCAATTCATCTTTTGGTAGCATATCACTTGATGGTGACTGTTCTTTTTCCAGAACTGTTTTACTAATGACTTTTTGAAATATGGCTTAGTGCGAAATTTGCTATAACAGTAAAATATTTTCAATATTTTTCTGCCAAGGAACATCATAAACTACATGACTTCAGTGAAATAATTTATTACCAGAATTCAAAACAAGAGCTACAGTCTTAGTGGAAGAGGGTAAAAGATATGACTTTTTGTTTTGGTTTAGTTTTAAATACCAACCAAAGGTTTATTTCCCAGGCTCTTTGATGTACCCCCAATAACAAAGATTATAGCAAACATATCTAGAGTAACAAGCAATTCTATCTGATGAACGTCCTTACAGTATTTGCAAATGACTTGCAAATCAGAACCAACACATAGAAATGATAAATACTCAGGTGATGGAAACCCTAAATACTCTGACTTGATCATCATGTATTTTAGGCATGAAACCAAATTTCACACGTACCCCACAAATATGTAGAAATATAATGTATTAAAATACAAAAAAAAATTTTTTTTTGAGAAAGTCTACCCAGTAACAAAGACATACCACAAAGTTTCTGAGAGTTGGGAGGGGAGAGGAAAGACTGCCAAAAAGGAGCTTGAAAATAAGTGTTGTTTTCTCTCGGAAATCATTTAGATTACAGTTACCAATGCAGAACCAAAGGCAACCAGAATTAGAGTCTATTCTAGTGAAACTCTGGAGACTCAATAAGACTGACTTAACTTTAATTCATTTATCCATTCACTCACTAATCATACATTTACTTAACACTTATTATTTAATTACATTCCACATACCAGGTACAACGGATTAAAAATAAAACACCAATAACAATGCCAGATGCAGTGGCCCACACTTGTAACCCTGGCGCTGTGGGAGGATTACATAAGGCCAGGAGTTTGGGATCAGCCTGGACAACATTGCAATACCCAATCTCTGCAAAAAATTTTTAAAAAAAGAAACTAGCCAGCCATGGTGGCACATGCCTATTGTCCCAGCCACTTGGAAAGATCGCTTGAGCCCAGGTGCTTGAGGCTTCAGGGAGCTACAATTGTGCCACTGCACTCCAGCCTGGGCAACAAGAGTGAGGCTCTTTCTTTAAAAAAAAAAATGAAAAATAAAAAATAATAAAAGATAAAACACCAATAACAAAAATTGTTCACAAGGAACTGCCCGTCTGGTACAGCAAAACAGACAGGTAAACAAATAGGCAAATGAAAATGTTTTGGATGCTATGACAGAAGTATACACAGCGTTCAGTGCTCAGTTTCATTTTGCCTGGGGAAGCAGGTGGTATTTAAAAGAGAGATATTTGCTATGGAAAAAAAATAGAAGCTCTCTAGGTGAATGGAGGGTATCTAGGAGAGATAAATCTCTTGATACCTTCTGAACTTCAAATATTCAAACACAAATACTTGCTGACTAGAGTTTAAATTGCTAGGCAGAAAAAAGGCACAGGGTGTATGTGTGTTATGTGTGTATAGTACTGTGCCATTTTATATAAGGGACTTCAGCATCCTTCGATTTTTATATTGGCAAGGAGTGCTAGAAACAATCCCCCCAGATACAGAGGGCCAACTGTATGTATGAAAAAAATTAAGCTAGAGAGGTAGTTAAGAGCCAGTTTATATACAATCCCAAAAATCTAAATTTTAAGCTCTAGGCCACAGAGATTTGAGTTTTTAAAAAATTACCATTGTCCGTACATACAAAGAAATAACAGTGAAAAGGCAACCTATGAAATGGGAGAAAATATGTGCAAGTCATATATATGATATCCAGAATATATTTTTTAAAAACTCCTAAAACAATAAAAAAATCTGATTCAAAAATGGGCAAAGGACTTGAATAGACATTTCTCTAAAGAATATATACAAATGGCCAATAAACACATGAAAAGATGCTCAACATGATTAATCATTAGGGAAATGCAAACTGAAACTACAGTGAGATACCACCTCACACTCATTAGGATCAAAAAAACTTTACTATTAAATAAACAGAAAATAACAAGTGTTGGTGAGGATGTGGAGAAATTGGAATCCTTGTGCACTGTCGGTAGAAATGTAAAATGGTGTAGCCAGTATGGAAAACAGTATGGGCTCCCTCAAAAACTTAAAAATAGAATTACCATATGATCCAGCAATTCCACTTCTAGGTATATACCCAAAAGAACTGAAAGCAGGGTCTTATTCACAATAACCAAAAGGTAAAAGCAACCCAGCGTCCACTGATGAATGAATGGACCTCAAAATGTAGTATACACATGCAATGGACTATTATTCAGCATTATAAAGGAAGGATATTCTGGCACATGCTACACCATGGATGAACCTTGAGGACATCCTGCCAAGTGAAATTAAGCCAGTTGCAAAAGAACAAATATTATATGATCCCACTTACATGAGGCATTTAGAGCACTCAAATTCAGAGACAGAAAGTAGAATGGTGGCTGCCAGGGGCTGGTAGAGAGGGGAGTGGAAATGGCAAGTTGTTTTTTGGCTTTTTTTTTTGGAATTTGTTGTTTAATGGGTATAAGGTTTCAGGTGTGCAAGATGAAAAAGTTCTGGAGATTACTTGCAAAACAATGTGAATGTACTTAATATTGTTGAACTGCATAATTAAAAATGGCTAAGATAGTAAATTTTTGGTTATGCATATTTTACTACAATTAGAAAATTTTTAAATTAGATACAACCCACACAAACAAAAGATTTTTTAAAAGATGTGGCTAGGTGTAATGGCATGCACCTATAGTCCCAGCCACTGGGGAGGCTATGACAGGAGCATTGCTTGAGCCCAGGGGTTCAAGTACAGCCTGGGCAACACAACAAAGACCTGATTCTAAAAAATAAATAAATAAATAGCCAGCCACTGTGGCATGTGTAGCTTCCAGCTACCCAGGAGGCTGAGGCAGAATCACTTGAACCCAGGAGTTCAAGGATGTATATTGTCCTATGATTGTGCCTAAGAACAGCCACCAAACTCCAGTCTGGGCAACATAATGAGACCCCATCCTTAAAACAAATTCAATAAATAAATAAATAAAATTTTAAAACGTTTAAAAGAGGCATAATATTAAGCCCTGAATACTTCTAAAGTGCTCTAATAAACTTTAGTTAAGCTTTAAACAAATCATTTATCAAATGTTTAAAAGCTTCCTCAAAAATGTGAACTTACATGTCTAATATATTAAGGAAGGAAAGACAATTTCTTATCAAGTTCACACAGCTGGTTTCAATCCTTTCATTAGTGGTATTCCCAAACCACTTCTAAATTACCTTCAAATCATTTACGCCCTATTTTAAGCTCTAATATTGGAGCACATTTCTCAGTAACATGACTAGAAGGTACATGTTTACACTTGTGTGAGGGCTGAAAAACTCAAAAAAGGACAGTTCATTCTTATATGTTTTCAAAAATTATATTATCTTTCAAAAACTGTATGACAGCATCAATAAACACAAAGATGGCATCTATATTTATGTATCATACAACAATGGCAGGTAATAAGCCAACAGAATTTATATCAAATGATACATTTATTTTCCAAAACTACCATGAACATATGCCTTATCATTTCCCATAATTTTATGAGTATTTCAGCCCTTATTCTTATTTGTTTCTTACGTCCAAAGTCCTGGAATCTAGACAGGACTCTGCAATTAACTTCACTTGCAACTTTCAGAAAGTCATTTAACTGCACTGAAACTAGCTTTTTTTACTTATAAAAGTTAAAGAGACTAGGTAAACCATGTCTTCTATGATGACACGATTTACTTAAATTTCTTCATATCTGGAACTGTGAACACTACCTTATGTCACTGAGAAGACCTTCCCTGACTTTCATCATCTTCACTTCTCTCCACACTGCTCACTACAATGTATTACTCTTCTTAGGTCATTTTTCATCAAAAATCTTCAGTGGTTCTCCACCGCCTTTAGTAGCAATCAATAACTTTTCACAACATTCACACGTTTTTGTTTTAGAAACTTTTCTACAACATTTGACTGAACTATTGTTCCAGGTAAAGTTAAACAAAATTAACATTTCAAAAGTTTCTTACAGCCCGGTGGGGTGGCTCACGCCTGTAATCCTAGCACTCTGGGAGGCCAAGGCGGGTGGATCATTTGAGCTCAGGAGTTCAAGACCAGCCTGAGCAAGAGTGAGACCCCGTCTCTACCAAAATTAGAAAGAAATTAATTGGACAGCTAAAAATATATATAGAAAAAATTAGCCGGGCATGGTAGCACATGCCTGTAGTCCCAGCTACTCGGGAGGCTGAGGCAGGAGGATCCCTTGAACCCAGGAGTTTGAGATTGCTGTGAGCTAGGCAGATGCCACGACACTCTAGCCAGGGCAACAGAGCCAGACTCTGTCTCGGAAAAAAAAGAAAAGTTTCTTACATAATTAGAAAGCAGATATTTTCCTCATTATAAGATACTAATCCCTAAAGAGCCTAGTAATGTTCCTATCATTTGCAGTGATGTTTATTTTTCATTTACTACATATTAATGTTTCTATTAAGAACCCACCTTTACCCCTTCTTCACACTATTAACCATTCCAGGTAGGAATGGAAGGACAGAGGACTTCAGTCTATAACAGTATTAAGAAGTAGTAACCTGACTTTTTGGGACCCCTGTAATGAAACTCCTCCTTCCCACACCCTCACTTCCACCCCAAGAAGACTTTCTTTTACAACTATAAAGAATGAGGGAAAATTTCACCTGCCCCCCTGGGTCTAAGTTTCATCATTTTTCCTATTCCCGAAAAAAGTCTACCTTTACCTTGTCAGTGGCAACAACTCATGTATACAACCTCACAACCTGAACTAATTATCTATTATCTATCTCTTCAAAGCTTCAAGTCCTTAGCTTTCTGTCTACGAAGAATAAATATTTGTTGATTGATTCATTTAGGAAACAAAGCATCTTTTTATAAGCAGAATGAAGATTAATATATACCTCAGCCTGATATCTCCACTGTTCTCATGGAAGCTAAAAATGTACTCTGATGTCTTGCTACTTAAAATGTGGTCCACAGAGGAGCACTATGGACATCACCTGGAACCTTGTTAGAAATTCAGACTCTCAGGCCTCTCCCCAGACCTACTAAATCAGAATCTGCTTTTTCACAAGGTCCCCAGGAGATCTGTATACACGTTCAAGCATAAGAAGCAAAGGTTTCCTGAGATGGTTGCTCTATTGCAATGCAAGCTCACCAGTTCTACTACAGCTTGGTAGTATATTGCCTAAGCTACATTTTATATCTTAAGATAATTTCCATAATCTAACCAAGATATTCATTCATTTGGAAAATCTTGAAAGTCAATTTAATTTAGGAAAAATCTCACTCCACAATGCAATTCAATTTTCCAAAACTGACAGGTAACATGAGACTTTTTTTCAATTCCTGCAACCATTCATTCAATAGCCACTTAATAAAATCTCATACTGTGTTAAAGAGACAGGGCAAGAACAGGAGACTGGATTCTGCTACTTAATAATGGTAAGAATGAAAAATCCCTTCTTAAGAGCCTCTATTGCTTTATGTGTCTACTGGAAATAAATAATAGTAATAGCTAGTATATTATAGTGCATACAGTACCACGCACTACTTAAGGCACCATATATATTATTTATTAAGTAATTTAATTCTCACAACTATCTGGTAGGTACCACAGTATTATCACTTTATTTCAAAGATGAGAAAACTGAGGCAAAGGGAAGTTAAGAAATTTGTTCAAAGTCACACAACTGATAAGTGACAGCTGGAATAGGAACTCAAAAGTCTGGCACCAGACCAGCCCGAGCAACACAGCAAGACCCTATCTCTACAAAAAATAAAAAATTAGCTGGGTGTGGTGGTGCACACCTGTAGCCCCCAGCTACTCTCAGGAGGCTGAGGTGGCAGGTTCCCTTGAGCCCAGAAATTCGAGGTCACAGTAAGCTCTGATCACACCACTGTACTTTAGACAGGGCAAAAGAGCAAAAGAGATCCTGCCTCAAAAAAAAAAAAAAAGTATGGTGCCAGAGTCTGTGCTCTTAATCATAACACCATAATGTCTCCTCTATAGTTATGTCTGCCCTGTTAGCTTCATAGAGTTGCTGCAATGATCAAATAAGTTAATCTGACAAAATACTTTATAACTTATAAGATTTTATAATGAGCCTATGACTAAAAGTTTTACCCTGAAAGTACATGTTTCAGAAATTCTTTGAGACAAGATATAAAAAATCTCTTCAGATAGAAAAGTTTCATCAAGTTTCAGAATCTTAGAAATGCAGTGCAGAATTATTTAGGTTATTAAGTATGAAATGTCTGATTTCCTTAAGTACTAAATTTGACAATTGATATCTCTGACATATCACTTTGACACTTTTTGTTTTATTTTTATTGTGAAGGTACATCCTTGCTCTTTCGAACTCATGGTGTGGTTTGTGATTATCTTTCACATTTTTTTTAGAGCAATTTTTGTGAAACCATGGATAAGTCAAAAATTCATGTCACATAGTACGTCGCTGGTTTGAGAAGTTCCATTTTGGTGATTTTAATCTTGAAAATGAGCCACGTGGGCAACCTAAGACCAAGGTGGATAATGATGAGTTAAAAGATGTAGTGGAATCGGATCCATGTGAACCTATGCATGAATTAGCAGCAAGGTTTGATGTTACTATTCCAACAATATTGGACCATTTGAAACAAATTGGCAAGGTAAAGAAGCGGGACAGATGGGTACCACATGAATTAAACGAGCATCGGAAGAGAACTCATCTCGAAGCTTGCCTTTCTATGCCATCATGACATAAAGGGGAACCATTTTTACACTGTATTGTTACATGTGATGAAAAATGGATTCTTTTTGACAATCGTTAAGTATTCGGCACAATGGTTGGATAAAGATAAAGTGCTGAAACACAGTCCAAAACCAAAGATTCATCAGAAGAAGTTAATGGTGTGTGTTTGCTGGTCCAGCACTTGTATTCTCCACTATAGCTTCATGAAACCTGGGCAATCTATTATAGCAAATGTCTACTGCAATCAACTGGACGAAATGATGAGAATGTTTGTGATTAAGCAGCTGAGATTAAGCAGCCGAGATTAAGCAGCTCAATAAAGACAGGCCAATCATCTTCCAAGACAATGCTTAAACTACAGAAGCTGGACTTGGAAACTCTCTGTCATTTACTGTATTCACCAGACCTTGCACCAACCACCTACCACTTCTTCCAGGCTTTGGACCATTTCTTGCAAGTAAAAATAGGCAAGTCTCAACAAGCTGTGGAAAATGCCTTTCATGATTTCATCGCCACTCGCCTTCCAGGATTCTTCGCCACTGGCATAAACAAGCTACCATTAAAATGGCAAAACTGTGTTAATAGTTTAGGCACATACTTTGATTAATTGTACTGCTTCTTGTTTGAGATATAATAAACTACGTTTTTGGATTTGAAATCGGACATGTCATATTTAATGACATGTCCGATAATAGTTCAACATGGGTTATATACTGTAGTATTTTAGGTTATGTTTAAGATTTCATATCCATTTTTTAACAAAAATTGACTTACAGCTTAGGCAGTTTTTTTATATTTAGTTTAAAATGAATAAACTCTATTGAGTTAAACTCTAAGAAATGTCAAAGCATCAGTCAAATTAGGTGAGAATTAATTTATTTTGGAAAACAAAAGCAGCCTGAGTCATAATTGTTATTAAATTTACCTGACACTGAGAAACAACATGAACTTATCCTTCTCCTTTGCTACAGTTCTTTTTAAAAGCTAACACTGCAGAATAGATGCCACATCTGATTCAATGTAACTTTCTATACATGCAAAAGCATGTATATGCTTTGCAATTATCAAAAGGACAGTGAAAACTAGAAACACCCCAAAAGCCAATCTGTACAGGTTCTCTTGGATCCATTATACAATTATAGTCATCCTTTGGTATCCACAGGGGACTGGTCCCAGACAGGCACCCCGCCCCCCAGATCAAATTACAAAATTCAAGGATATTCAAGTCTCTTATATAAAATGGGATGGTATTTGCATATAACCTACACACATCCTCCCATATACATTAAATCATCTCTAGATTACTTATAATACCTAATACAATGTAAATGTTATGTAAATAGTTGTTATACTGTATTGGTTTTTAAATGTGTAATATTTCTTATTGTAGTATTATTTTTATTGGATTTTTTTTTGAATCCACAGTTCCAAAAAGCCAATTTGATCCATGGTTGGTTGAATCTGCAGATATGGAACCCGAAGATAAGGAAGGCCAAATGTACAGCTCTAACAATTATACACTCTATTCATCCCATCAGATATGGAATAAATATATTATTAATACACTTCATCATAATTACCATAATGTCTAAAGCTACCACCATTACAACCAAATATTTTAAATTGCTCTTGAGCATTTCTTGCTAAAGAAAGAAGCAGATTCTGTTTGCTATCTCCCATCTAATCTGTAAGATCCCTGAGGATAGGCATTATGTCTAATTGATTTATATCATTAATACTCAGCACTATGCCTGACACAGAGTAGGTGCTCAAAATATATTTATTCTTAACTAAAGATATAAAGATTATCTAGTAATAACAGTATTTTAAAAAGAAAACAAGTATGAAATCTGTGAGAAACAAATAATATACAATCGGGGTTTGTACTTACAGTCTGTTTTATATATCATTCTAAGACATGGGGACATATTTATTATTCATAATACTTTATATTTACTCTTAAAAATTTGTCTGTAGACTTTCAAGATAAAACATTCAAAGCCACAGAAAGACTTAATAAAACTATACTTAATAAAGCATAGTGCCAGTTACTATGCTAAATACTAGGAATCCCAAAACAAGGAAGACAGGCCCTGTCCTCATGGAAATCAGAAGCTAAGAGAGGTGTACACACTTGTAAACAAATAACTATACCACAATTACAGTAATTTTATCTTGGTGTAACAAGTATAATAATAGAAGAATACCCTACATCTAACCACATACAAAAATTAACTAAAAATGGAACAAAGACCTAAATGTAAGAACTAAAACTAGAAAACACTTAGAAGAAAACATAGGAGTAACTCTTTGTGATCTTGGGTCAGGCTTCTTAGATACAACACCAAAAGCACAAGCCATAATAAATAAAATATATAAATTGGACTTCATAAAAATTTAAAACTTTTGAACCTCAAAGTACACCATCAAAAAAGTAACAAGAAACTCACGGAATGAGAGAAAATATCTTGAAATTATATATTTGATAAGGAAATTATGTCCAGAATATATTAATATAATTCAACAATTAAAAAATGAATAACCCAATTGAAACATGCACAAGAGATCTGAACAGGACATTCCTCCAAAGAAGATATATTAGTGACCAATAATCACACGAAAAGATGCTCAACATAATTATTAGGAAAACACAAATCAAAACCACAATGAGATATCACTTCACACCTGCTAGGATGGCTATCATCAAAAAGACGAACAAAAAAGTTCGTGAGGATGTGAAGAAATTGAACCTTCATATACTACTAGTGAGATTACTAGTGCAGCTACTTCAAAAAAGTTTTGCAGTTTCTCAAAATATTAAACAGAGTCACCACATGACCCAGCAATTCCACTTCTAGATACATACCCCCTTAAAAAGTATACATCCATACAAGAATTTGTACATAAATGCTCATAGCGGCATTATTCATAGCAATCAAAAAGCAAAAGCAATACAAATGTCTATCAACTGATGAATGGATAGATAAGCATCCACACAATGGAATATTATTTGACAATAAAAAGGAATTAAGGACTGATGTGGTACAGCATGGATGAAACTTAAAACATAATACAAAGTGAAAGAAGCCAGATACAAAAGACCACTGAAATGAAATGTCCGTAATAGGGAAATTCATAAAGAAAGAAAGTAGATTGGTGACTGCCAGGAATTGGAGGTGGGGTAGTAGGGGCGAATACAGAGTGAAAGCTAAAGGGTGCGGGGTTTCTTTTAAGGGAATGAAAATGTTTTAAAATTCGATAGTAATGATTACACAACACAGTGAATATACTAAACACCACTGAATTGTACACTTGAAAATGGTGAATTTTAGGATATGTGAATTTTATTTCAAGAATGCTGTTATAAAAAACATAAAATAGAGAAATATAACAAATACAGAAATAGCACAAAGAAGGAGGTATTCAACTCTACTTTCGTGAGTCAATGAAGGTTTTCACAAAGAGAAAATGCTCTCTTTTCACAGGGAAAAAAGCTAGATTTTGAAAAATGAAAAGGATTTCCTTGACAGACATAGTTCTGCCACAAGGTACCCTACAAGGGTCACTGCCTTTCCTAGACTGCCACGGGAATGGAGTTGTACTAAGCATTGGAAAGCACTCAGGCAGAAAAAAATAAAAAAGCACGTTGAAATGCATGAATCAGTCATAATCAAAGACTGTTCATATTAATAGTTTGTAGGGGTAGGACCTGAGGCAAATGTAGGAAAGAGGCAAGACATGACCCTGAGAAGCAGGATAGGTCACAGCCAGTAATGAAGTAGGGAATAATGGTTAAGCATGTGGATTCTGGAGTAGATTCCCTACATCGGAAACCTGGCTCTGCCACTTACTGCTGGGTGGCCTTAAAGAACTTTCTCAGCACTTCTATTAGCTTTCTTATCTGTCAAAAGGGAATAATAGTACCATCACTTCGTAGGGGTACTGGGAGAACTAAATGAGTTAATTCATCTTAAATGCTTAGAAAATTACTGTACAAAGTTGGTGTTCCCTCTCAGGACTATTGTTTGGAACTAGATTTGAGTATATGCTACTTCTTTATCATAATTCAAACAAAAGATACAGATACAGAACTGTGGTTTAACAGTAAATTCCTGACTTGTTAGAGCACCACTTTTTATGATAGTAAAAACCAAGACCATGCCACTAACTTCTTGATTTAATCAAAAAACATTCAATCCCTGTTTACAGTGTACAAGGCATTGTGGCATACAAAAGTGAATAAAGACTCCCTGATTCCAATACAGATCAGCAGTGAAATGGCAAAAATTACATTCAAACAGCTGCCTAGTAGGCTATGTGAATCAACTTGGTGGTCTTGGTCTCATTTCAAATTCATAATTAGCTGCACTTTCAGCACTCAGCAACAAACAGTATGAATAAAATGTCTTTCCAAATAAGGATCAAGGTCTATAGACAAATTTTAAAGTCAGCTCTGTTGGTGCTACTTTCATATGTATGTATATTATTCCATCAATTTGGTACTTTAAAAAAATAAAATGTATTCAAATATAAATTTTATGATCATGTTAACAGGAGAGTACCTAATTCCTCTAAAAAAATTATACCGATTTTGGTAAATATTCATGATTTTAAAAGCACTTTTTTGAATTATAAGATTAAGCATTAAGAAATGGTTTTCAAGGCTGGGCACATTAGCCCATGCCTGTAATTCCAGCACTTTGGGACGTCAAGCCGGGAGGATCGCTTGAGGCCAGCAGTTCAAGACAAGCCTGGCCAGCATAGCAAGACCCCATCTCTATGAAAAATAAAAACAAAAAATTAGCCAAGCATAGTGGCACATGCCTTTAGTCCTAGCTACTCAGGAGGTTGAGGCAGGAAGATCGCTTGAGCCCAAGAGTTGCAGGCTACAGCGAGCTATGATCATGCCATAGCATTCCAATCTGAGTGACAGAGACCCCGTTGCTTAAAAAAAAAAATCTTTTTCAAGACTAACACATGCAAATCTGTTACTTTCTACTTTTACACATGTAAACAGGAATGAAAGATCAAGGGAGCTGTATTACTTTCGAAGACTGTGTTTGTATCTAAAAAGCTGATGTGTCTGTTTCTGTGGCTGACTTTGTTAACGTTTAAAGGAGTCATAAAATAATTATGCGAGTTTCATTCTTAAGAATATTTTCTATTTGGGAAGGCAGAAAACAAAATGAGATCAATAAATAAAGCAGCCCAAAACAAATTTAAGAAATAATAAATTGAGAGTAAGAAATAGGGAGAAAATGTCATACTAAATTCAGTTTAATAAAAAAAGAAAAGCTTTAAACTAAAAAGAAACATGAGTGAAACAGCAAAGAGGTGAGGTATATGTAGGAAGACATAAGGAACTGAAACAGGAAAAGAAAAATGAAAGTGAAAGACAGAAAAAGAGGAGGAATTCCATTACTTTATAGGAAGTACTGATGGTAGTAAACATCTTTGGGTAAAAGAAAAAAAAGTTTTGAGATAGTATTAGATATGTCAATGGATTTTTGGAGAAATAAACAAGGGTACTGTGACTATGGAAGAAAGTATATGGCTATAAAAAATGATAAAGGATACAAGGGAGAACATGATAACATTTTTCCACGACTACAAAAATAGTAGTCAATTAAAAAGGAGATCCAGGCCAGGCAAAGTGGCTTACACCTGTAATCCCAGCAATTTGGGATGCTGAGGCAGGTGGATTGCTTAAGGCCACGAGTTTGAAAGCAGCCTGATCCTGTCTCTATAAAACACAAAAAAATTAGCCAAGCACAGTAGCATAAACCTGTAGTCTCAGCTACTCAGGAGGCTGAGGCAGGAGGATAGCTTGAGCCCAGGAGTTTGAGGTTGCAGTGAGCTATGAGGACACCACTGCACTCTCGTCTAGGCAACAGAGACCTTGCCTTGGAAAAAAAAGGAGATCCAAATTTTCATAGAAGAGGGAGCATAAAAAGGTTTCATTAAAATATTTTAAAATGAAATTTAAATTTTTAAGTCCGAACTTATTTAATCTTTAATAAAACTTAAGTCATAATTTCTACAAATCTCAGAATAGAGTATATGTTAGAATCCACAAAGAATGACTCAGGTATTATTTTGTGGGAAATGTGGAGTAATTTTTCCAACTAAAATTTATGATAATATGGAATCCTGGACTTTATGGGCTTGATTTTGGCAGGATTATCATTTAGCAGGCTGTTCTCACCATAAATATTCAAGGTCTTTCCTAAATTTTTTCAAAGACTCTTAATCCTATGATATTGAATCCATTTATCACTGTTGTCAATGTTCTCTTCCTCAATTAGGAACTGGTCTAACTCAACCAGATCCTCATTTGACAATAGCTCTGGGTGGCGTGGAGAACTTCTTTAATATTTCCACAGACTTAATAAAATTTTATATCTGCAAGTAAAATTTTACAATTCATTGTATATACATGATATTGACAGATGTTTACAAGAGTTTAATGCTGAATACTTGGATGCTAAAACAACTGGTAATGGAGGAAACTACAATCATACAGTCAGATAAAAAGTATCCCCATCTTCTTCCTTGCACTTAAAGTATGTTTTGTATTATCTCCATAAATTAGTCCATTGTCCTCAAAATACTCTAATTACTGACAATACAGAAAACAGTGCACACTAGCAGTGTCCGTTGACATAGCAGGTAGATGCACAAAACATTTGCTGAACAAAATAAAAACCACTGCTCAGAGACAGAAAGGACCCTTTAGAGGATACAAAAGCCCATCTGACAACGTTTTTTTAATGCAGAGCTTAAAAAAGACTGCAGCCTTTTGACAGGGGAACTGTGGTGGGACCAGCCTGGAAATGTGAGGGTGCAGTACTGGCTCCCAAGTTTCTAAAGGACAATTGTGACCAGATCAAAAGCTAGCTTTGATTCAATAAAATGTTTAGGGAGAAGAGAATAACCATGACCACAGCCAAACATGGTCATTCTTCCATTCAACAAACATTTCTTGAATACCTACTGTGTGCCTGGTATATATCAAGCCACTGGGGATACAGTAGTAAAGCAGACAATGTAACTGCTCTCATGGAACTTACATTTTTATGAGAAAGACATAAACCAATAAACAAAAATGTTAGATAATGATTAAATACCATAAAGCAACGACAGGAAAATCACTGGGATGGGGATTGTGGGGTGGGAAGAGTTTATGTAAGGTGGTCAGCAAAGGTAACATTTGTTAAAGATCCAAATGAAATAAGGGTGCCACATGAAGCTCTGGGTATTATTCTATGTGGAGAAAAGAGTAAATACAAAGTCTTCATGTAGGAAAAAGAATAGAGTTATTCAAAGAAAATCAGAAAGGTCAGTGTGGCTGAAGAGGAGTGAGTGAATCAGGGGGTGGGAGGGGATGAAGTCAATGAGATATGCAGAGGCCAAGGCAAGGAACTTGGATTTTTTAACAATGTGATAGGAATAAACTGGACGTTTAGAGCAAGGAAGTGACAATATCTGATAAGTATTTTTAAAAGTTTGGATTATACTGATGATCACAGAAATAAACCTTATTTGACCTTAAAAACTTAAATCTTAAATTATTAACAGCCTATCCTTAAAATTTCTATATAGGAATCTGTTACTTATCTAAAAAGCTTTAAATAAAAAATTTTAAATATATTTGTTATAATATTATCGAATCATAAAAGAATATAAAGAATTTGTCCTACATTATTCTTCAAATAAAAATACTAATTATTCCAGCATTAATCTCAGCCTCACTAGTTCCAATTTGTAGAAGATATTATTTAGAAAAGATTCTTTTTCTCCTTCCACTGTAGGCAGGAGACAGTTGAAAAAAAAAAATGGATTCTTGCCAAAATACTTCTACTGCCCCCTAGTGTTCATTTTAAAGAATGAAGACCTTCACACAGCAGTTTGGAAATGCTAAGCAACATTGCTGAATTTTGGAATAGAGCTTCTAGCATCCTCTGCTGACAGAATCTTGTAGGTGTGATTAAATTGTTCTGTTTTAAAGGGCATTAATTCTCCTCTGAAGTTAAAATCATTAAGTTTTCTCATACTATTCTTTAAAACTTTTCTTCCCAATCAGCTTCAATTAAATTAAAATTGGTCATTAATCAAATATTGGTAATGATGATGAAAACAATAACAAAACTCAGCAATTCTGGGTGTTTAGTATATGTCCTATGTTGTCGAGTTTATGGGAATCATCTCATTCTCATATCGACTTCTGAAAACTAAAAGGAAGTTTTTCCCACTTTTAATTCTTCAAATTTTCTCTACATATGAGGGAAAAGAGACTGACTGATACAGGTGGTTGGCAACGACTTAGGCCATGGGGATGAGAAGCCTCAGACCAGAAGACAGAGGAGCACAGTGGTGGCCCAAACTTGGACTCTACACCACAGAACGTGCCAGTCAGGGAGTCAGACAAAGTTCATGGAAAACAGGTGCTCACAACTAAAAACTCACTGTTACATCCAGCCCTTAGTTACAGTCATAAAAATACAACTTTCAATTTTCTGTACTAATGGAAAACAGGATAGCAAGAATAATGAAATCCTTAATAATCCCAAAGTCTCCATTTAATTATGAGTTACAATCTTCTTTATCTTAAAAGAGAAGAGAGAGAGACAGAAAAAAATCATGCACAAGTAATAGGAATGGTTTAGGAGTCCACTTGCTGAAGGCTTCTTGTGCATGGCTCCAGGCAAAAAATTTTTTTATAAAAAAAAATAAAACAAAGAAAGAAAAAACGAATGGTTTAAAAAATGATTTTTCCCCTTTTTTCTCTGATCCTTCCCACCTGGATTTTTGTTTACTTATTATTTAGTTTGAAGAAAAATAACCAAAAACCTTCAAATTCTATTTGAAAGATTTTATTACCATTGTAGGTAAGTAAAATAAAGTCAGAATGAATAAAAAGCAAGTTTGTCATCAAAAGAAATTATGATATACATTAACATTTCCAATCCAGTGACTTCAGCAATAATATTATATCCAACTACTAACCAGTAATTGAAGTAAGATACACATTAAAAAAATTAATCACAGTTGGGCAGTGTAATTTATAATGTACCTACTAATATGTACTCTGGTTATTTTCTTTCTAATTCTAGAGCTACCAAAAATTCATTTAAAAAGTGTTGTGACTAGGAGGGGGTATGAGGAACTATATGGGTGATAGAAATGTCCAGTATCTTCTTTAGCGTGGTGGTTACACACAGCGTATACAACTGTCAAAACTCATCAAACTGAACTCTTGAGATCTGTGCACATTACTATATTAAATTACACCTCAAAAAAAATCACACTTTTAAAAAAGTATTTAAGGAGAGAAAACTACAACTTTTTTCTTACTCGTTTGCCAGGTAGGTTCACAGCAGTTATAATCTATACAATTAAATTAATTAATTAATCTGTTACCTTGTGGTAGCTCTTATAATTATTAAACTATTAAGTAACTAAATTGTAAGATTAGAGCAAGGTATATATAATAGTTCTTACAGAAATAGATGTCTACTTACACTTCTATGCTTATATTTCTGTTGTTCACTCCTCTATCATTACTTCCATTTTTCATGTAAAAGACTGATGTGTCATAAAGAAAACACAAATTGAAATGTCATAAAATGAACTTTTCAATTATAAAAACCAAAAATGTTCACTTCCACTTGACGAATATTTACTCTGTACATACTATATATAAGGCACAGCAATAGAAGCTATAGGAATTTTTTTAAATTACCGTAACTTTTTACATGCAACCCCCTGTACTTGAGGTAATTACATACGTAAAAGGGAAGCAAAGGAGTTAAGACAAGCACACAAATAATGATTAGACAAGGAAAACAGTTTAAGTTTGCTACAGAATGCAGAAACCAAGCCTGGGAAGTAGCACATGCTGCTGGTATCTGGAGAGTTTGCTTGCAAGAAATCACATTCGAAATGGTCCCTAAAGGCTGCACAGAATTTTAACAAGCAGAAACTGAAGAATGGGAAAGCAGCATTAAAGTTTTGATCAGAATCACTCAAAACTAGCAGACTTCAAGACAGCAGTCCCAGCTGAGGCAGAAGGATCACCTGAGCCCAGGAGTTCCAGACCAACCTGGGCAACATAGTGAGACCTTGTCTCTATTTAAAAAAAAAAAAAAAAAAAAAACAGCAGACTCTTTTGCCAGAGAAAATTAATGGGCAAAATAGTGATTGGTGATGTCTAATATATTTACGAATCAAGTCTTCCGTATATAAGCCTATTCTGATAAAAGATTAGGTTTATCCTTGAAAAAATATTTTGAATTACTGACAGAACCCATGCTAACTGGGAAATGAATTACATGTTAGTTGTGGAAAATAATTAGAGGAAGGGGTGAGTGATTAAAACCTCCTCTAAAACAATGTTAATCCATGAATCCAACTGAGGGAAAATTGCTTATTTTGTTTACAGCTATACTTTGCTTCACTAAAAAGGTACAGTCTCTAAAGTGAAGCATTAAAAATACACTTTCTCTGTTAAGATTTCTTACTCAGAGGTCTTAAGATTCTCTTACTGAGAATTCTTCTGTAAAGTAAAAAAAAAAGTCAGTTTCTATATCTTCATTTCTCTTATGAATGTTTCCACGATTCTCTATATAAATGAACTTGATATTTGACAGATACATAGTCAAGCTTGACTAAAATCTTCGCTGAGGCTAGGTTTATGGAAACTTTCCTTAATAAAATGAACCTAATCTGTTACCCAGCGTGAGTTGATTTTTGTGCGAGGTGAAAGGTGTGGTTTCTGTTTCAGTCTTCTACTTGTGGCTATCCAATTTTTTTTGATGGGGATTACACTGACTCTGTAAATCACTTTGGGTAGTATGGACATTTTAATAATCTTGATTCTGCTGATCCAAGGATTTAAATGTAAAGTGTGAGCATCTTTGAATTGGCCATGATGTGTTCTGCCATTATAAAAGAGGTTCTACTTTTGACCCTGATCATTTAGAGGAGCCAAAAGCCACAGGGAATTTCAGGCAAGAATATACTTATGAGATATTTATAAATATTTCAAGGGCCAAGTTGCATTCCTGCTCAAGCAGCTGTGTATTCTCCCTATTGTTTGTCAGGTAGAACATCATTTACTCCAATTTTTCCAATTCCTTTCCATGGAAAGGAAATTGTTAGAAGGCAGATTTTGACTCATTTTTAAAACTCGCTTCAGACATAAAAGAATAGCTCTTTATTCTTTTGACCCCATAGCTCACCCTCCCAGCTAGCTCACTGGCCAATGATGAGTCTTACTCTTTATAAAGTGGTTTTAACCTCCAGAGAAAATGCGGACTTTAATTTCAAATGCGATTATTCTGCTCTGCTGCTCTGTGCAGGTGCTGAGATTCTGGCCATGGTTCCCTGCCTTGGAGGAGGCATATGTTCAGTTTTTCTCTTAAATCAGACATACTTGCCATGTCCCTGCTGTGCCCCACAAAATATTTCAATGGTAATGGAATGTACCAGATAAAAATGTTTATCATCTCTGATCCCAATCATGTACACAAAATTAACCTTTTCTCCAGGTCTACCGGTTTGATGTGACATTCTTATCTCTTCACTGTTTACTTACATTTCTTTATTTTTATTTGAGAACAAGAATACCTGTGCTTTTTAGAGCCTTGCATATAATGTAGCAGTTCTTCAAATGTGAATGTGCTAAACATTGTTGTGTCTTTATTAATTGAAGCACTTCTAATATGGAGTTGGGATATAACTCCATTAGGAGTTCAAAACCCTTATCTTGGTTCACTTTCCACCTATCCCAACCCTCTTGTACACCCTATGCTGTTATTCACCATTGAGTAGACCGTGTGCTTTCATGTCTTTACTGCTTTTTGCCTGTGGTTTGCTCTGCTGAGATGTCCTTTAACCTTATTTCTTTCATGAACTTTTATTCCTCTTTCAAATCTCAGTGCAAATACCACCTTCCCTGAGAAGCTTTCTCTGATCCTTATGAGCAGATCTAGCTGCTATTCCCACAGCCCATGCTGGGACATTCAGGCTCCGTTTGGATATTTAGTTCTAAGTACTATAATTGCTTAATTTGATCACTCAATTTATAGTCCCTGACATATCAGAGGCTCAGTACAAGTTTGTTATTTTAACCAATAATCCCAAATGATTTTAAATAATCAATGTAAAATATTTCAAAGTTTCCGAGCCAATTTGTTTCTATGTCATTTGCTCATCAGAATCCTGTAACAGCTTCAAATACTAGAAGCAACTCCAGTGTGGCTGATGTCCAGAGATTTTACATGCATTGAGATGGAAAATAATGCCTGTCTTTTCTCATATACCCTGGAAACTACAGTAACAACAATTGGAAGATTTGAGGTTCATTTTATTTGTGTGATGATTGTTCTTATTATCACCCACTGGGAATATTAGCAAAAACAATACACCCAAGTCCACCTCCTGTCACGTCCATTTAGATTATGCGATCTTAAACAAATGTCTGTTCAAGTCTCAGGGCATTGAAAAAAGTAAATATGGTTAATAATCACACAAAGAGTGAGTCTAGGCATTTGAAGTCAGAGGCAGGATGTGGCGTTTTAGGTCCCCTGGGGGGAGTGGCAGAGATGATGGGAAGAATCTGAGGCCTTCGGTGCCTGCCACATCTCTTTGTGGTCTGGGGGAGTGAAAAGAAGACACTGCAATGCAGAGTGCATAGGGAAATAGCATGTACATGTTTATTCATGAATTTGTTTGTTAATTTACTGAGCTGAACACTCCTTGTTGGCAGCCACTTGCTGGGGGTCAGAGTCACAGGGATGAAACAGGTTGGGCCCTCATGGTGCTTCCAATCTAGAAGGAAGGGCAAAAGTGATTACATGGCTAATTTATTTACTACATTTTTGATAAGTGCCATAAAGTAATATTCTGGAGTGTTAAAAGAGCATATCATGGTGGAGGTAGTTGTTCACGTAGAGGGTTTTTCTAAGGAGGTGACATGTAAGGTGAGTCTTGAAGAATAAGGCAGGCAGGCAAAGTGGGCAGGACACGGGGAGGTGAGGGAGAGAGCAGGAAGAGGGGGTGATGGAATGCTCTGTCTGGGTGGATAGACTCATCTGTCCATGAATTTGCCATTGACTAACAGGACTAGCTTTCTTGATTTTTTTTTTTAAGTTTGGATCATGTGGCGTTAAAATTAACTTTTGTCACTTGGCATGACTTTTTTTTTCCTAGAGAAGGATGTAACATTCAAAGGATTAACATTGTGTTCATTGGTAGAAATGGAACATCATGCTAAGTGAAATAAGCCAATCACAGAAAGACAAATACTACATTAGTCTATACATATGAGGTAACTAAAATATTCAAATTCATAGACTCACAGTGGAATGAATGGTGAGTACCACTGGCTAGGGAGGCGGGATTCAGGATTTGCTAATCAGTGGGCATAACGTTCCAGTTAAGCAAGATGAATAAGCTCTAGATAGCTGCTGTAAAAACATCATGGCTACAGTCAACAATAATGTATTATACACTTAAAAAATTTGTCAAGAAGGTAGATCTCATGTTAAACATTCTTACCGCAATAAAATGACAAATGAATTAAAAACAGAAATGTGATGAAAATACAGAACACACTAAAATTATTTATATTAATACTTCTGTGCTCATTTTGCCACTTGTGGAGAGAGTAAGGAAGGCAGAAAAATGCAGACCGAGGGATAAAAGGAGGGAAAGGATTTTTGGAAGGAATTACTGGAGGGGCAAAGGCACAAAAAAGAGAAAACAAATAGAATGTAAGCAAAGTGATGAACTGTATGTACCAACTCTAAAAAAAATGGTTTTGTTCTTTCTCACTGGAGCATCAAGATTCAGACAACTATTTTTTATCATTCCTTTAGGTGTGAAAATTACTAGATTAGTCTTTGTTCACAACCCTCAATTTTTTTATTTTGTTATCTTCAAATAAATTGTTCTCCAGGTTTCAGTGCCCAGAATCATGTAATAGTGAGGGCTGGGAAAAATGAAGGCAGGAGCCCAGACAAGCTTCAGTTCACTAGTACCATGCAGTGGGATGCAAAGTGGAGAGCTAGAACGTCTAATAGCCAGGGAATAGCAGAAACGTCTTTGGATTCTGGTTTTGGTTGCAGTGGACTCCTTAAATCTGAGAAGTCTGACAGCCCTCAACTGCTCATGGTGTTGGAGGTGACAGACACCAATTTCCTTTCTCTAGCCAGAGAGGCAACAAGCAAAACAAGCTGGTTGACACTCACTGGTAAGACAGGTTATTCATCCTCAAAGGGATATCAGGGGGTGACATCAGTTGATAATAGCAGTGACAGTGGATTTCTGTTGAGTGGGTCAGTTGAATGTAAAATATGAGATAAAAGGAGGTGGGAAGAGAGAGAGAGAGAATAGTCCCTAGTTAAGTGAGGTGATGACAGTAGTCAAATAACACACCCAACTGTTGGACATTAGAAAGGAAAACATGAGTACACAATAGGTATTGCCATTAACTCCAAGAGTATTTTCCCATAATGCTCAACATTTCTAATGGACTTATGAATGGTTTTAAGCTATATATCACGGAGGAGTCAAAGCCATTAAAAGAGGCTTGAGCATCTTTTAAGAATAGATGTTTGAAAACTAATGATAGGGTACAGAGGCATTGGAAATAAAGTTACTGAAACTGCAATCAGGAGTGTCTTGAATTTGGTTAACTTGGCATGTGTAATCAGATGGGACAATACGAAATCACTATTTAATGCACACATTCACTTACATGCCCCAAAGGGTCAACCTTTTCAAAGAAGTTTGTCGAAAATCAGTCTTATTACTTTATCATTCTACCTCTTATCCAAATGATTTCATCTTCCAAAGGATGTGAGAGAAAACAAGTTTACTAAGCTACATAAAGAATTTAAGTTAATGTCAGAAAAGTAACTCATTCAGATAGTCTATCTGTATGCTACCAGACATCTAGTTATTATTATGCTCAAAGAAAATTTAAAATTATAAAATAATTTTGACATTTAAAAATGTATAACATATTTTTTAAGTAATATATGAGAGTGGCTTTATTAACCTTTATGGATTTATTTTGCATCATGAAAGTTCTAATTAATTTTTCCCCTTAATTCCTATTAAAATATTAAAGATCCCACATTTGATTTTAAGAGAACTGAGTAGGTGTTTTATACTTACAAGAATAAAAATATCTTTCTTTGTTATGGTCCAAATTAAATATATTTCTTTGTTAAAACACCTCATGGTAAGATTTAAACATTTTTTCTCTAGTATTAATGAGAAATGATACACCCACACATGACCAGCACACTTCTAAGAATTTTTTCTTTAATTTGACATTAAGCAGATTTTCAAAATATATCTTATGATGGAAATATTCTGCGTTAGGATATAGAGGATGGACGATGAAATGGTTTTACAAGATGGGAAGAGAGGAAGGCAGAGTGGTGTAGTAGATCCATGTGCAGCTTTCAAGGATGCCTGCTGAATTCTTGCTCAGGCTTGTTCCAGGGTGATCTTGAGCAAGTTACTTAGACTTTCCTAGCCCTGGTTTCTATTTCTGAAAAATGGGTGATGGTAGTGCCTAATTCATAGGGGTTTTTTTTTAAGGATCAAATAAGTGATTATGTGTAAAGCTCATAGAAGAGAGACTACATATTGTACAGTCTCATCTATTACGTTGAATCTATTATTTTATTTTAAAAGAAGGAAATTCCTATGCTGATTCAGAGACTTTTCTTTAAGTCACTTAATGGGACTGAAACATCATTCGTGTTTTACCCCAGCTTTGTTGAGGAATAATTGACAAATAAAATATATATACTTAAGTGTTCTCATCACTCACTTTTGTTACCTGGTTGTGTCAGACGGTAGAGAAGGTAGGAGAGGGGCAATCTGCTTTTTTCAGTATGAATTCTCCTCTCTGGCTTCTGAGAGGGGGTGCAGAATTCCAGAATGTGTTTTTCTACTTCTACTCTGGACTCTTTTTTTTTGTCTCTTTTCCTTTCTCTTCATCTTCCACTTCAGAATCTTAACACTTGGGTCAAAGGTAAATCACATCAATTATTGTGGGCCAGGCATGACGTTAAGGATTACTGAAGTGGAAACAGGTGAGAGTGTTGGGTACATGAGATCTGGGGTGATTATTTCCTCAGTTGATTCTGTGGCCCTTGAACCAATTCATGGACACCTCATACCTGGACTTGCTGTGATTATGCCAGAAGGAGCCCATAGCTTTGCTTCTCTACGCAGAACAATCTAAGTTCTGTAGAGCAGCAGTCTCCAGCCTTTTTGGCACCAGGGACCTGTTTCATGGAAGACAATTTTCCCCGGTGGCGGGGTAGGCGGAGCTCTCACTGTGATGCGAGTGATGGGAAGAGGCTGTAAATACAGATGAAGCTTCGCTCCCTCACCCACCACTCACCTGCTGCTGTGCCCCTCCCCCTTCCTAAATTTCATGGAAGACAATTTTTCCATCGATGGGTCAGAGCTCTGCAGTCCAGTCCCTAACAGGCAGTGCACCGGTACCGGTCTGCTACCTGGGGTTTGGAGACCGCAGCTGTAAAGGAAATGCCAATAAATGAGAGGAGATCCCTCATGACTAAGGAGCATGTCCTTGCAAACATATACAATGTTCACTGACACTTCAGTGGAGATCTGTGATAAATGCCTTGAGAACTGCTGCTCACAGAATTGGAAGATGAAAGATGTTGTTGTAGACCCAGAAGTCTTCATTAGACTTATCTTTTGGGATTTTCTTTCTTGTGGTCTTGGAAGTAAATTTCAAGTAAAATAAACAGTCTTTGTCTTGTCTTCTCACTTTTGAAATTTAATCTCGTGGAATTAAAGGAAGGGAAAAATTTTGGTATGAATTTGGTCACTGTAACATTTAAAAAGTATTTTTTAAAATGTAAGCAAACTTGGAGGAAAGTTAACTAAATTATGTCAGTTCAGTGAAATAAGATGAAGCTATTAAATGATAATTATGAAAGCATGTATGATGTTAAATGAAAATCAAGATTATAATAGTTTTAAGCAGAAGACAAAAAAGATTTTGAAATAATGGTAGTCAGTGGAAATTGTTGGATTATTAGCGATTTTTTGTTTTTCCAATTTTTGTAAAAGCCATCACAGTATTTATAAATGTGGTTTTAAAATAAAATTGAAGAGGTTAGATATTTAACTACAATTATAACCACCAAGAAATAAAGATTTCAAATCCATTGTGATCCTACAAATAGTAAGTAGTCTGTAACTTTTAAGAGGACAACTTTTCAGAATACTGAGAACAGGGAAAACTTCATTACCCCTTTGGATCTCAGATTCCTTATCTGTAAAATATTCTGTGGATGTTGGGGAGATTAAATATGATAATGCATCATGCAAAGCAAGTACCACAGTACCTGGGAGTCAGCAGTCACACAGGAAGATACTAATTTAATATAGTAGTATATTTTGAAGTATTGATATGTTAATTAAAAATCAGAGTTTACCAGAATGAAATTTCCAAACTTCAGGTGGAAACTTCTGCCTCATTTCCACCTGCTCAAACTCACATAAATACTTATAACGAGTGAAACTTGATTTGCATGCAAAATCCTAGCCCCAAGGGAATCTGGGAAACACAGTTTTCAGCTTTTTGGCATAGAGATTGAGCAAACCAATCCATGATATCTACCACAATACTCTTCATTTGATCATTGTGAAGATTAAATAAAATAATTCATGCAAGTGTCTGGGAAAAACATTAAAAATAAGAACATTACTTTGGAGGGTGGAAATTCAAAATGAAAATTCCACAAACTAACTGGCAAGTATTTATTATCATATAAATCAGTTATTTGTTTCTGAATAGAAAAATGAGATAAGAGAAAATTTATTCTCAATAATGTACAAAATCCAAATGATATGTTATATTTCTTATCATAAATTAATGGAGACAGTGGGGCACTAGCTTGAAAAGTCACTGCTGAACAAGTACAAAGGAGGTGTGGTCAGCAAGTCAAGAGCTCAGACTCTGGAGCCAAGCTGCCTGGGTCCAAGTCCCAGCTTTGCCACTGGCAGCATGAACCTGGACACCCTACTTAACCTCAGTTTCCCCATCTGTAAAGTGGGGTTAATAACAGCATTCCCTTCATAGTGTTATTGTAAGAATTAAATGAGTCAGTATGTGCAAAGAGCTGAGAGCAATGCCTGGTACATAAATGCATGCCATGTATTATGATTTACCTAGAAAATGTGTTTATGAAGTTTTATGCCTTCAAGTATTTTTGTTTTCATAATTTTAGCCTTTCATCCACTTTTGATGTGCTGAGCAACACCATTTATGGTATTAATAAAATAAAATACTGTTTTTGGAAAATGTAGGTCCTGATGCTTTCTAGATGGTGAAAATCTTCAGCTGTGGGTTCTTGAGCTATAAATATTTATTCAATGAAAACAAGCAAATTGTCTCACAAAGCAATTTAACACATAGTGACCAAATACCTTCATCCGCCCATTTTATGTATTGTATAAAGAAATGTCACTTCATTCTTAGATGGTGAAGCAGTTAGACCCTGGATGAAATTGAAAAGTTACCAAGTTATCAGCTATAATGGAGGGATATTGACTGCCTGATGACATTATCAAAACACCCACCAACACTCGGTTTATCTTTAAAAATCAGTATACGTGGAAGTGCAGACTTAATACAAAGATATGTTCATCTGTGACTACTGGTTTTCTGAAGGCATTTTTCTTAGGAGTGCTATAAATATACAATTTCTCTTGGTATAAATCAGTTCACTTTATATAAGTTGTATATATACATTTTTAAAGAAAATATGTCTTAAATAACTCAATCAGGCCCATACCTTTGCTATCATATTGAAAAATGTTTTGTATATAATGTTTTCATCATCACTATCATATGGTTTTTATTGACCAGCCATTGATCCTCTGGCATGAAGACTTTCATTGCACCAGAACTAAAATTATCATTTTTCTCCCAACCGCTCTTCTTCCTGTTTTACCTCTTCTGACAAATGAGCCCACCATCCACTGCAAAGTTGCCCCGTTTTACATCCTAGGATTCATCTGCTCCTCCCTCTTCCTTACACTGTACCCCCTACCCCCAGTCATTTACCACAGTCTCACAAGTCTCTCCTCTGAGTATCCTCTACTTAAGAGCCCATCTCTTCTGTTTTCCTATCAAGTTGATGCCTCATCTTTATCTGCAAGATTACAGTCCTTTCCTGACTGTTTTTGCCTCTACTCCATGTGCTACATTGCTTTAGAGGAATAACCTTAGGGCAACTCTTCTACCCATGCAAATCTGAGGTTACTGGGCATGTCCCAGAGTACTCTGTAGACACTCGTTCTCCACCACGTTAAAGGTGGTGCGTTTGAGAAATGTTGGGTTGAGCCATGTTAAACAGGATTCTTCATTGTAAGATTTCTCACAGTTTTTAGGATTTATACATTATGAATGTCCAAAAGGATGTTATAATACATAACTTTTTCTTAATTTAACTGATTAACTTCTATTTTTTTTTGGAAGAATACAGAAAGAAGTGGTGTTTTGTGGAATATGCTTTGTGAAATACTATTTTATTTGCCTCTTCAACCCCTCAAAAATTCACATTACCCTATGAGATAAAGCATAAATTCCTTAACTTGCATTACGAGGGCCTCCATGGCCAGCACCCTGCTATCACCCCTGCCTTGTACACAGTGTCTGTCCTTGCACACACTTTTTGTTTTGGCCTCATCAAACTATGTCTGGATGCCATATCACCCGTATTGTTTTGCCTTGCATTCACTGCTCTCTTTACTTGAAATGATTTCCTTTACCTTGCGTACTCGATAAGCTTTCTTCATCCTTCAAGTTGGGGTGCAAGTATCACCTCTTATGTAGAACTTCCCCTGACCCACCCAAGGGATCCATCTCTTTGTCCTTCATACTCCCTGGTACTTATCTGTCTTGTAGTTCTCATCATATTTTATTAAAATTATTTGCATATAGTTCCCCTTCTGTACCAGAATGGGAGGGTCCTTGATGGTCAGTGGTCTTCAATCCTATGTGCCTGGCACCTGTCACACAGGTGGTGCTCAGGAAGAAAAGGAAGAGTGCTCGGGTAGTGGTAACTGGACACACTGCTGTCAGAGGAGAGAGCTGCAGTGCAAGAAAGTTAGGACTGTAATGAAATGAGAAGCAAGGCTATGTTTACTAATTAATACACGTGACTTCAGCTGTGAAAACGTCAGTATAAACAGCGTCTGAATTCCAAGTCCATTTCCTACTAAAACAGATGTCTTCAAATCAAATGTTCGGCATTTGTGACTTTAGAGGTTACTTCCTGCTTTCCTTCTTTTCTGCATTCATGGTCACCATACTTCTGAATCAAAGAGAAAAGAGACAGCATGGCCTTCAGAAGGGCTGAAATCCTTATTGAATATGGCACATCTCAGGTCCTGGAAGGAGATCAAAGGAAAAGCAATAAATAGGTTTTTTCTTTTGATTTAACCATTCACTGTTGGTTGGCTGTAGATCATGCATTTTTGAAAACAAGATAATTGTGGCAACAGCTGTCTGTAAGAAGCAAGCAGCAGAGTTGGCTCTATTCCAGGAGAAAGGAGATTCAGATTATGAATTTATTTGGAATAATAACCTTATAGGGCTTTTACAACTGAAATGGGCAAATAGAAACCCATCATTTTACACGTAGAAAAATGGATCCTGGCACAGGATAAAAGACTTGCCCAAAGTTACAAGAATGAGAGATTTATATTTTGTAGATGGCAATGGTATGTTTTACCCATGTTTAAGAACACAGTTCAAAAAAGACTCAGGAAATAAACAAGAGTAGACTTGAAGATCATCAGGCAAAGTAATATTGTCAAAGTTTTACCTGTTCCTTTTGCCTTCCGTTTGTGTATAGCACATGTCTCATACACTAACTGATGTTTCACGTTAATGGGTTGTTTTAGCAGAGGTATGTGGAGAGGATAGGTAAAGGGATGATTTAGGAAGAGATGGTTGGTGTTTTCAGATGCAGGCAGGAAGGTTGGATGCTTGACCAGCCAAGGGATGTTATGGAGAAACACTATCTTGTAAAAGTTTTTGCAAGGTAGATCTAAAGCACTCTTTTACCATTTTCATTTCCTTTTGTTTCCTAGTATAGGAGATTCCAATTCTTGACAAGCCATTTCAGTATTTTTTTAAGTGAGCATTAAAAAACTTAGTAAAAAAATTACCATTTATGGAAGCAAAATAATTTAGATAGTTTAGGCATGAGGCAATGGGAATGCAAACATGAACAGAGATGGCCACAACAGAAGGATCTGGCCATGTTTGCATTACAGGGAAGACCTGTAATGGATTGGTGGTAACTGTGGGAACTTCAACGCAATCTTTTCATGGCTAAGTTGGGCTGGTCAAGGGAAAGAAATGGCTCCATGGCTGCTGAAATTAGCAGAATCCAAAACTGTGTGTGGCTTTTCTGGAATGAGGGCTATCCATGAAAGAGATGGGGGCTTTCTTTTGATAGTTGGGAAACTTCAGCTATCCTTATCTACATGAAAGGTAAGAAGAAAAGTTTGTCCTCATTCCTCTCATCTTCATTTTTGTTCTGGGCTCTTTCCTTTCTCCCCTTTCCCTTATCGCCTCTGCACAGCATTTGATCTTATCATGTACACATAAAGCTTCTACGAACTATGTAAATATGTACAAGACCAGATTGTTAACGTGCTTTTGCATTCAATTTTTGAAAAAAATACAGTTTTGTAGATCATAATACTTTGGATAAAACCAAAGCATTTTTTAAATTAATTTTAATTGGCAGGTAATGCACAACATGATGTTTTAAAATATGCATACATTGTGGAATGGCTAAATGGAGCTAATTAATATATGCATTAACTCTTTATCTCTTTTGTGGTGAGAATACTTAAAATCTCTGTTAGAAATTTCCAAGTGTATAATACGTTGTTATTAACTATCATCACCATGTTGTACAAGAGATTTCCTGAACTTATTTCTCCTATCTAACTGAAATTTTGTATTCTTTGAACAACATCTCCCCAGCACACTGGCCTCTCCAGCCCCTGGTAACCACCATTCTACTCTTTGCTTCTATGAGTTCAATGTTTTTATGATTCTACATGTAAGTGAGATCATGTGGTATTTGTCTTTCTGTGCCTGGCTTATCTCACTTAAAATAATGCCCTCCAATTTCACCTATGTTGTCATAAATGACAGAATTTCCTTCTTTTTTGAGACTGAATAGTATTCCATTGTATATATATGCAACATTTTATTTATTTATTTTTTTTGAGACAGAGTCTTGCTCTGTTGCCCAGGTTAGAGTGCCGTGGCGTCAGCCTAGCTCACAGCAACCTCAGACTCCTGGGTTCAAGCAATCCTTCTGTTTCAGCCTCCCAAGTAGCTGGGACTACAGGCATGCGCCACCATGCCTGGCTAATTTATATATATATATTTTTAGTTGTCCAGATCATTTCTTTCTATTTTTTAGTAGAGACGGGGTCTCGCTCTTGCTCAGGCTGGTCTCGAATTCCTGACCTTGAGCGATCCACCCGCCTCGGCCTCCCAGAGAGCTAGGATTACAGGCGTGAGCCACTGCGCCCCACCTGAATGGTATACTTTAAACAGGTGAACTTTATGGTATGTAAACCATATCTCAGTAGAGCTGTTTAAAAAAAAAAAAACCAAATTACTGCAACCCTGTCTCGGCGACAGACGCCTGTGTGGTTTACAGCCAGTGGCCGTGGAGGGGCTGGCAGTGGGAGGGACAGAGAGAAACACACGCAGCAGCACTTGGGCGCATCTCCTCTGGAGGTTCTCACTTGTCCCTTTTAGGGAACAGGACAGTGTGGCTTAAAGCGGGGGAGCCGCCAGGCCGAGGCCGGGTCTGGAGGCGCAGCGTGGCAGGAGGCTCCAGCAGCCCTGACCCCAGTCCGCTCCTCATCCTCCGTCCGCTCCTCCTTTCTCAGGAAGGTTGGGGTTCTCGCAGCTCCACTCAGCGTACCGAATTAGGTGCAGTTACAGCCTTGCCACAACCTGAGTCAGAAGCCCTCCCCCATAGCACCTGTCCTTCTGAAAGGAAAGGAAAAAGGAAAGAGCACCAAATCTAGTTTTGCCTTTGACTCCGGAAGTCACTCCTGACCTCAGACGGGTTTTGCGTGGACCCCGTCAGGGCTCCACTTCCGCCTTCCCTGAAGCGACCTGGCAGCTCAGCTCGCCCTCGCTCGGCTTCGCTCTTCCTCACTGCGCAAACGCGTATCATCTGTGAACTTGGCTACTTGTTTGCTGCCACACTCTTCCTTCAGAATGGAGGCTCCCTGAGGACAGGGTTTGTCTCTGGCCAGCACAGACCCAGCTCCCGGCAGCCGCGACAGAGACGGAACCACCTGACCGGCCTCCAGCAGCTTCTGTACCCGGAGGCTGCAGCTCTGCAGACAGAGCCCACGCTTCCTCTTGGTGCTGCCTGGCGGTGGCAAAACTCCATCCCCCAGGCCCCCACTTACCGAGTAACGCCACCAAGAGAAGGATGACGATGATGCTGTTGGCATTCTTCTCCTTGTAGAAGTACAGCAGCAAGCAGAACAGGATGATCTCCACAAGCTGTGGGAAGCAGCAGGCGAGAGGTCAGTGG
>CAUYSK010032708.1:0-59604 GCA_963575035.1 Avahi laniger | reverse complement strand
TGCACAAAGAGTGCAATGTGCACCACCCAAATGATGGACATAATTGAAACTCGGACTTGGGGAGGGAGGTGGGGGCAAGGGCAACATATGTAACAGAAACATCTGTACCCCCATAATATGCTGAAATAAATAAAAAAAATTTAAAAAAATATTTATCAATTCATTTGAAAATAATAAACCCATTATGTGTTAATATAAGCAGAATTTTTATGAAATTGTCTATATTTTCCAAAACAAACAAAATGAGAAGAGTAGCATTGTTATACATTTTTGCAAATGTTTTTAATGTTTGGCTTAATGAAGATAGCTGAATATGTTTTTATGGAACTATATGAAGAATATCTTGCCCCAAACAGAGACATTATTGGAAAGGGAGTAGTATTTTAATAGATTTTTCAGATGTGAAACCATATTAATAAATTTTTCATACTCTGTTATGTTAAGACCCATTGGTCAAGGCTGCACTTTGAGTGAAGCTTTCATGCAGACATGATTTTTTAATACCACACATTGATCATTTGGAAAATATTGGTTCACTGAGTTCACTGAGTTAGGCAGATGTTTGAAAATTACATAGTATCAAAAATCACACATCCACTAATATCACCACCAATCTTACCAGAATTTTATTACTGACAACAAATAAAATCAGTTTTTTACTTTCTCTGCCAGGCTCAGTGGAGTCATTTTCAAGAGAAAGTCTGTCACATACTCCAGTTTGAATAAGTATAGCTTGCCAGTGATTTTTTCAAGTAAAAGAGGTGTTCTATTTAAAGAAAAAAAAGTGACTTCAGTTTACAACTCAAACAATTGTACAAGTAAGAGAAAACCATTAAGCTTAGGCTTACAGCACAAGTGGTATTTGTGTATTTTTTGTTTTGTCACACAGAACAGTACAAAGATGTGTACTCAAGTGTCAAAATTTAATAAAACTAATATATTTTACCACTCCATCAAGATGATCTTTTTTTTTCTGTTTTGTCTATGATAGAAAGGATGGTCTTAATGTTACATTTAATTTAATATTTTTCTATGTTTTATTCTAAAAGCTTTATAGTTTTAGTTTCTGCATCTAGAGATCTATGATCAATTTTAATTTATTTTTTGTGGATGGTGTAAGGTAAGGATCAAGGTTCTCTCTTTTAACCATGAGGATATCTAGTTTTTTCAGTGCCATCTGTAGGAAAGTTTATCTTTTCCCAATTGATGTACCTTGGAATCTTTGTAAAAAATCACGTGACAGTATAATTTCTGGACTCTCTGTTCTGTTCCATTAATCTATATGTCTATCCTTAAGCCAATAACATCTGTCTTGGTTAATGTAGCTTTGTAATAAATTGAAAAATCAGGTAAATTTTAGTTCTTTTTCAAAATTGTTTTGGCTGAGCCTTTTGTGCTTCCAAATAAATTCTAGAATCAGCTTGTCAATTTCTACAAAAAAACAAAAAACAAATTAAGATTTTAACTGGGATTGAATTGACTCTAAAGAACAATTTGGAGATAACTGATAGCTTAATAATATTAAGTATTCCAAATCATGAACATGGTATATCTTTTGATGTATTTAGTCTTTAATTTCTCTCAGCAATGCTTTGTAGTTTTCAGTGTAGAAGTCTTAAACATCTTTTGTTAAACTTATCCCTAAGTATATCATATTTTGGATGATACTATAAATGGAATCATTTTTACTTTAATTTTCCAAATGTTTGTTTCTAGTATATAAAAGTACAATTGATTCCTACATTGACCTTGCACCATATGACCTTCTTGAATTCACCTGTTATAGTCTAGCAACGTTTCTCTAGATCACTTAAAATTTTCTATGTACACCATAATGTTATTTTTCCTTTTCAAACTATGTGCATTTTCTTTTTGCCTTTGTTGTTTTTATTTTTCTGCACTGATTAGGGTCTCCTGTACCATATTGAACAGTAGTGAGGCCAGAGATCTTTGTCTTTCTTCCAATCTTAGGGTAAAAGCATTCAGTATTTCACATTAATTCTAATGTTTCTTCTAGGCTTTTCAGAGATATGCTTTATCAGACTGACGAGTTTCCCTTTTATTCTGAGTTTATGAAGATGTGTTGCATAGTTTCAAGTGACTTCCATGTGCATTGAAGAGAATGTGTACTCTGCTGTTCTTGGGTGAAGCGTCCTATAAATGTCTATAAAGTTTATTGATAGTGTTTTTCAAGCCTTCTATATCCTTACTGATTTCCTGTCTATGTTTTGCATCAAATACTGAGAAAGAAATGTTGAAATCACCAAACATAATTTTGGATTTATCTATTTCTTATTTCAATTTTGCCGGTTTTTGTTTCATATATTTTGAAGTCCTGATGTGTCTTCTTGAAAAATTGATCCTACTATTATTATGAAATGTTCCTATCTATTCCTAGTAGTGTGGATTGTTCTAAGTCTACTTTGTCATGTATTTATACAGTTCTTCCCGCTTTCTTACAATAATATAAGTTGTATCTTTTCACATCCTTTTACTTTTAACCTATCTTTGTCTTTATATTTTAAGTGATATTCTTATAGATAGCATATTGTTGTGTCTTGCTTTTTCATCCAGCCTGACAATCTATGCATTTAATTGACTATATTTAGACTATATACATTTAAACTAGTTATAAATATCATTAAGTTTCAACCTATCATCTTGCTATTTCTTTTCAATTTGTCTCATCTGTTCTTAGATCTTTTTTTCTCTTTTCCTATCTTCTTTTGAATTAATTGAGGTTTTTTTAGTATTAAATTTTATCTATGCCTCTCAATTTGTGTGTGTGTGTGAGTGTGTGTGGTTGTTCTAGGATTTGTAAAATTCATCTTTAAATCATCACTGTCTACATTAAAATAATATTACAACACTTCACACATAATGTTAAGACCCTTAAAGCAATGTACTTGTGTTTTTCCTCCCATCTTTTGTGCTACGTTTATCAGACATTTTACTTCTACATACACTATAAACCCCATAATACATGGGTCAGCATGTCCCATGGGCTTAATCTGGCTCACTGCCTGTTTTCATGAATTAAGTTTTATTGAAATATAGCAGTGACCATTCTTTTACATATTGTCTATGTTTGCTGTAGTACTACAACAACAGAGTTGGGTAGTTGCCATAGAGACTATGCAACATGCAAAGCCTATAATATTTACTATCTGGTCCTTTACAGAAAACATTTTCAATCCCTGCCAGATACATGTTTATTATTTTTTATTTAAATAGTCAATTATCTCACTAAAAATCTAAAAAAATAATTTTATGTTTACCCATATAGTTACCATTTGTGATGCTAGCTATTCATTTGTATAGATCCAGGTTTGCATCTAGCATCACTTTCTTCCCGAGTGAAAAATTTACTTTAATATTTTTTGTAATGTGGGTTTGCTGGCAACAAATTCTCTCAGTTTTTGTTTGTCTGAAAAGTTTATATTTTCCCATTGTGTTTGAAAAATATTTTCACTGGGTATAGAATTTTAGGTTAGCAGCCTCACCACCTTCCAACCATCCAGTAATTTTTTTTTTTTTTTTTGAGACAGAGTCTTGCTTTTGTTGCCCAGGCTGGAGTGAGTACTATGGCATCAGCCTAGCTCACAGCAACCTCAAACTCCTGGGCTCAAGCGATCCCCCTGCCTCAGCCTCCCGAGCAGCTGGAACTACAGTCACGAGCCACCACGCCCAGCTAATTTTTTATTTCTATTTTTAGTTGACTTCCTAATTTTTTCTATTTTTAGTAGAGACGGAGTCTCACTCTTGCTCAGAGCTGGTCTCAAACTTCTGAGCTCAAGCGATCCTCCCGCCTCGGCCTCCCAGAGTGCTAGGATTACAGGCGTGAGACACCGCGCCTGGCCACCCAGCATTTTAAAGCCTTTTTTTCCTTGCCTTCCATCTTCTCTGTCATTGCAGTTACACATATTTGAGACTACGTGATATTGTGTCACACACATCACTGATACTCTGTTCATTCTTCAGTTGTTTTTTAAATCTTTGTGCTTCATTTGGGATAGTTTTGATTGCCATGTCTTCAGTTACTGAATGTTTTTCCTGAAGTGACTAATCTGTTTTTCCCATCCAGCTAAAATTTCATTTTAGGTATTCTGTTTTCTGTCTCTAAAAGTTTTACTCTATGTCCCATTTTTCTCCTCATTGTTGTCAAACTTTTCTTTGAATTCTTGGACATATCTTTATTATTTATAACCATTGTGTAAAGCTCTTGATAATTCCACCAACTCTGTCATTACTGGGCTGGTTTCCACTTACTAATTTTTTTCCAGGTATGGGTCATATTTTCTTGCTTCTTTGCATGTCTAGTAATTTTTGACTGGATGTCAAACATTGTCATTTTGCATTGTTGAGTGTGGATTTTGTTGTGATCCTTTAGAGGATAAATTTTGACAGGACAACATATTTCCCCTAGGATGGGAGAAGAGCCAAAGGTTGAGTTGATCACTAATGGCTAATGATGTAATCAATCATGCCTACATAATGAAACCTCCATAGAAACCCAAAAGGGCAGTGCTCAAAGAGCTTCCAGGTTGGTGAACGGGAACATATCTACATGCCATGTGGGTGGCATAGCTCAACTCCATGAGGATGGAAGCTCCTATGTTTGGGACCCTTCCAGACTTCACCCTATGTATTTCTTCATCTGGATGTTTACCTGTATCCTTTGTAATATTCTTAATAATAAACCATGTTTCCTGAGTTGCGTGAGTTGTCCTAGCAAATTAATCAAATCCAAGAAGGGGGGGTCATGGGAATCCCTATTTATAGCTGGTCAATCAGAAGCACAAGTCAAAACCTAGGGCTTGCAATTGACATCTGAAGTAGAGCGCAGTCTTGTAGGACTGACTAAGCCCTTAATCTGTGAGATCTGATGGAATCTCCAGGAAGATAGTGTCAGAATTGAGTTAAATCAGAGGACACTGACCGGTGTCCACTTGAGAATTGCTTGGTGTGTGGGGAAAAAAACCCACACATCTGGTGTCCGAAGTGTTGTACTGAGTGACTTACAGTACAGAGTAGGAGAAAGTACTTCGGTTTTTCCTATCTTTAATAGGGGACATCTTAGGATCTTAGGAAATAAGAAAATAATCCTTAACTGATGTGAAAAACAACTTTGAGACTGTATTATTCCAACCATTATATGCTACATGTATTTATAACCTCAGAGGAACTTTTTAACCCAGCTTCTAATTGTTTCTGCTACTGAGTACTAGGTGGTGTCAGGTATTTGTCTGCAAGGATTCAATAATCTGTTCTACTTAAAATATAAGTTAAGAGTCAAAGATAATAGAATTAAAGACGATATTTTCTGTAACTTATAAATAAAATGTGTTGTTAAACAAATAAATTAAGAAAATATAAATGAAGCAAATAAGAAGTCTCCTTAGAGCAAGTTTTTGTACTAAAAAAGAAATGACGGTTTGAGATTATACCACTTAGAAGCTGTCCTGGTGTAGAATGATATTTCACAAATACTGCCTTGACCCAGTCTTGATGTCATGGTTAAAACTCTCAATTACCCTTTGTAGGCAGTTTGCCAAGCTCCCACCCCAACTACTTCCCTCATCAGGCCTAACACTCCTGGGTTAAAATACACGCATATTTAACTGCCAGAGGCCCCAGATACTTAGCACCCAAGGATAGCCTCTTCTTTATTTAGCCTACGGAATTATTCAAAATACTCAATCCCCAGGAAGCCCAAGAAATCTAGCTAACCCCATCCTGTTTGTCATACATAAGCTTCCTGTGGCTCCATCTTGCTGTTACTCTGTCCTTGAATACAACACGCCCAGCCATGGTAGCCTTCTCTGCTTTAGAGCCGTAAGTAACAAAGAGATCTGTCTTTCATCTATCTGAGTGTCTTTATATTATGTGCCACCATCAAAAGAAGCTTTAAATCTTACAAAACATCTAGTCTTATTCTGATGGCAACACCAGCTGTCACTGACAGCTGCCTAGGGTCCACTGCTCTGACTACAAATTATCTCTGCCAAGTAATGCCCATTGCCAAAATCTTGTATTTCAATGGTGCTTTATAAATTTCATATCACATGCCTATGTTTTTACTTAATTTAGTCATCACAACAGCTTGTAAGGAAAAGAAGAATGATGTACCAATTTGATAGATGAGGTTAAGGATATGATCTGTCAGAGGCACAGACAGGACTGAAATATCTTTTGGTTTTTAATTTAGTGCTATTTCCACCACACCCTCCTTCCCACTACTTAACTTAGCATTGTCTTTTTAATTAAAATTTGCCTATTTAAAGAGTACACAAGAAACTGTTACCTCCTGGTAAAGCCACTCCTTCCCTCTCCCTCAGCATCAAGGACAGTAGAATTTAAGGGTAGGCCACAGAACTCCTTAAGCCTGACACTACCACCACCCACATTGCAAAGTATAATGTAAGGGACCCGCAGAGCTCTGACATTTATGGAAATACAGCCCTCCTATAGCCTTAATCCTGTCCACAGTAGGATTGAAAGAGGACCCACAGAGCTCAGCACACTTCTAGTGAGACCCTCATTCTATCACACACACAACTTCTACTCAGCCCAACCAACCCTTACACCTCACCTCACCACTAATAAGCTAAGAGACCAGTCCCAAGAAGAGGGCTATAATTAGAACTGATTATCCACCTTCCTAGAAGACTACTAATCTTATCATGCCCTATATCCTTGCTTACCACACTCACCACAAGAATCCTTGGCCACCAGATCATCCCTCATCATAGAGATTCTTACACTATTACAATCCCCTACAATTGCCTAACTTGAATCAAACTCCAACCCCAACACAACCCCTAAATCCTTCTACTGTAACTGTCATCAAAAAAAAAAATCCCTATATCCTTTAACTTCTTTGATGAATATTTCCTTTACTTCCTTTGTCTAACTGAAACTGACTATCCCTTAGGAACAAAGCAGGCTTCCTTTGTAGCCCTCTCAAGGAGTGGCTACTTTTTAATCCTACAACCTATATACAAAGGCTTTTAAAAGGATTAACTGCAACCAATTAGTAAGTGGTGAAATCAATTTAGTAGGTAGGAAATAGAAAACTTTTTAAATGAAGTAACAGAATAGAAAACACCAGCATATACTGTGTGTAGTTAAGGTAAATAATGTTTTATGAAGATTATATAAAATTTATATATTCAATTATATAAATGATGGGTGTGCTGGATCACAATGTAAAAAACATATTTCTTATCATATATCATAACAATATATATTATGTTTCAAACACACATATATACACACAAATATATATACTACACATATTCAAAAACATATGATTTGAATATGTATTGGAAACTGCTTTCCACCATCTAGGGTTAGCAGTGGAGTAAGTGTTCTATTTGCTCCTCATTTCTTCCTCAAGTACTATTTTCCTTCTTCCTCCCTAAATAATGTCCAGCTGCTCAAAGCACATGTGACCAAGCCATTCCACACACTACACTTCCTTGTTATTATTAATATCACCTATCACACTCTTGGTCATTCTCCTTTCATTAGAAACTCCATGAAGTGTCTTATTATTCCTCTCTCCATAACCCCATCATCATTTCTGGTAACTTCAACATCCATGTAGACAATCCATCTCATCATGCATACAAATGTGCACACGTATGACTGTATTCCTTGCTAAGATACTGAAATATTTTCATATCCATTGAAAATCCCCTTGTATGTCATGCCCCAGCACTCCGATCTCTTCACAGTTCAGAAAACAAAGGGAATGCCCTGGCAGAACAAGGTCCCTACAGAACCCCGCACCAGCACTATAGGTTACCTCTATTTTGATGGGTCCAAGCCCAGGCTAGCAGTGGTAGTCAAAGACTTTGAATACTATTCCAGCTAACACCTTAGCCTCTCAGTTTCTTGACTTTCTCTTATCTTAAATGATCACGCCTACCACCTCAGCCACTTGATTCTCACCATCATACCCTATACCTAGTTACTAACAACAACTGCAACCCCTCCCAAATTTCCAGTTCAGGCACCCCACTCTGCCCCCTACACTGCTAGCTCACACCATTCCAACCAATTGTTCTACTTCACCGAGACTCAGAAATAAAGTTTATCTTTTAATCCCATCTTTGCACTGCCTATCATCCTCCTAAATCCTCTTTTCACCCATTATTGAGCTTTATCATTTATTGAATTCTTAGTATATTCTCACATCAACCCTATGATGTAGGTATAATGACATTCATTCCTCAGGCTAGGAAACTGAGGTTTATATAGGTAAATCAGCCTGGGATTATAGAAACAAAAAGTGATGGGTCTAGAATTTTAAATATCTGAATCACTATTTCCTTGACAGTACACTAGGGATAAAAATAATTTACCTCTCTGAGTGATGAAGATTACATGTACACAAAAGCACTTTGTAAACTGTAAAGTACCCTACAAATGATAGCTATAAATATTTACCATGACTAGGAAGCCCTTACCCTTCCTCCGCACAGGAGTCCTAACTCAAGACTTCCCTCAGCCTTCCCCTTCCCTCAGCCTTCCCCTTATAGCTATCGACAAAGAGGAAGCAACTGTCTCCACTGCCCTTTTGATAAAAAATTTATCTCTGACATCAAACTTCAAAACATGGATTGGAGAAAAATAGTGTTATATATGGTGGTTCCTTTCTAAATTAGCATTGAAAGTATAGTTTCATTACGGTTAAACAATCTTTTATAAGCTAGGCTGGTAATTCATTACAATCAACTGATTAATAAAAGAATTTTATAACACTATCTTTTCTTAAACTGGTTAATATTTGCATTGTACTTTCTTATTCAAACCATAGCGGAACAGAAGTTCAGAAACGAAGGGGCCAATGCTAAGCAAAAGACTGAGTCTTTTTTGAAATTTTATAGAAAACTTGGAACCTTAAATGTCTCAGACCTCTCCCTGAGCCCCAGGAAGAACACTACTGTGTCCTAAGGAATTCCATATTCCACACATTAGAATCCGGCTGTGGGCTCAACTCATCCCATTCTGTTGTTGCCAGAATTCCATCAATGGGGCAGCCCAGGACCACCAGGTATCCTTACAATGATATAATTAGACCATCAGGTGTATCATTTCCTTATAAACACAAATACAGTAACTCCCTAACATCTGATACAGCAAATAAAAAATCCTTGATCCCTTAATATTTCTATCAGTTTCCCTATTTCAATTCTTCTATACTCTAGACTGACACCTGTGTGTTCTTCATTCCACAGCATGTCCCAGCAAGTCCATTTCTGCCTTCTGATGCTATCTGGGATGTCATTCCTACATTTCACCTTCAAAGCTGATCTTGAAACTCTTTGACCAGAAAGTCTTAAAAAGATGGAATTATCCACCTGCTACTCACTGCATACTTAATTACCCCACCTTGTAACATTGCATAGGAATTTGTACTTGTTCATATATTTCCTGTGAAAGGTAAGGTACCACTCTGGTGACAAGTGCACCAGATTAGAAGTCAGATCAGGGCTCAATTCCTGACTGTGCTCACTTAATACCCCTGAACCCATGTAGAGATAATAGCTACACCTCATAGAGTTTGTCGATTGATAGCTAAAGAGCTAGCACATCAAAGCATAATGTAAAGAAAGTTTGCATTTATTCCCTGTGATGTTTAAGACAAGATTCTGGCTTGAATATTAATAACCCACTATCTCTTGCCATTAGGCCAAAGCCTATTTGGCCTCTTTTTTTGTAAGGATACAATCTCACACTTGTTTGTTTCCCAAAGAAGAAGAGAGGAGAGTCTGGGCTTTCCCCAAATACTCTTTTTAGGTAAAGTCGGGTTTAGGTGCTTGGTTATGTTCAATTTAACAATGTGTGACAGAGGCAATGCTAAGTGTTCATCAAATCCCATTGCCTTTTCTACTAGGCATACACACTACTTCCCAGCCACCCTACAGTTAAGTGGGGCCATATGACCATGACCATGAATTCTGTCTAAGGGAATGGGGTGAAAATGATGTATGCCACTTCCAGGACTGGCCCCTGCTATCACTGACAAGTCAGCCCCAGCTCTCCTTCCTTATCCAAGGCCCACAAACTGGACTATTCCAAGGCCACAAGGGATGCTAGAGCCACCAGATGCAAGGAACCTGGTTCTTCCATGAATGCAAGGAGCAGGCAGCCCACCCACTGGTCCCAACCAACCTTCTGCACACTCTGACTTATATGAAACATAAGCCTTCATGGAGGTAAGCCACTGAGATAATGGTTTTGCCAGTTTACCCCAGTTAACACACCTTGTATTTATCAACAGCAGTAGCATAAGTGAAAAGAACCCCTGGACTTAGTTCCAGGACCTGGGATACAAATTCTGGCACTACTACCCTCCCCACATACCCCATGATCAGCTCTTAGAATATACTTGTCCTTTCCCAATTGCGTGTTTAGCACATTCTCCTCTTCTCATTATACAATCCTCCCCACTCTTCTCTGCCTCAAGATTTCCGTGAGGCCTTCCCATACATGGTCACTTCTCTTTGTCCCCAGTGCAAAGTACATTCTTCTGTTTTAGCATCTATTATGCTTTATTACAAATATTTGTTCACATGTGCTTTCAGACTGAGAATCCTTTCTTTGATTCCCAGCATTTAGTTATAGTGTCTGGCATATAGTAGAAAATAAATACGTATTCAAGGAATGATTGTTATATATGACCTTAAGTGTGTCACTTATTTTTTAAGTCTATTAAATAAATTTTATAAAAGTGTTGTGATGATAAAATAATGAATGTGAATGTAGTTTGTGGGTTATAAACAGATTCTAACAGTAATGGTTTTACTCTGTTTTGTAGGCCCTTCTCACCTTTTCCAGGCAAGTCCATCTTAATGCTTCAAGGTAGCACTGTCCAACAGAAATATAATGCAAGCCACATTTATAATTTAAAAACTATTAGTAGCCACATTAAAAAAGTTAAAAGTAGGTGAAAATAATTTTAATAATAGACTTAACTCAGTATACCCCAAATATTGCTCATGCGCTATTTTACATTTTTTAAATTAAGTCTTCTAAGTCTGGTATGAATGTAAACTTACATCTCTTTTTGGACTACCCACATTTCCAGAGCTCAGATGCCGCATTTGGCTAGTGGCTCCCGCAAATTGGACAATGCAGCTGCAAGACCTACTTCAGACAGCAACTTGTAGTGAAGTCAACCTGACTATTCTTTGGTCAGAATTAGTGACTCCTCCTCGATGCTCTCTCAAGCACTTTATCCCCACTATCTTGAAACCTAGAGGGTGAGCTCCTTGAGGAATTCCAAACTGTTGACTCAAGAAATCGCTCTTAGCGATGGTCTGGCCTATAACCGGCAGTTATTAGATTCGAGGTAATTAATGAACCCATGTGCAAAGAACCCCGTCGGAGGTCAGTGGCCAGGACGGAAATGGTCAGTCAGGGAAGAGTGCCGGCGAGCTGACACTCCAGGCGGGAATCCAGGCGTCCGCCGCCCCTCAGCCCGCGGCTTCGTCGGTGCCGCAAGCGCCAAGGTCCGGAGCTCGGCCTGCTCGAGGACGCCGGAGCTGGGGCGGGGCGTCCCCACCCCCGTGCCGCCGCCGCCGCGGCCGCGGCCGCCGAGCCCCGGAAGCGGGCGGGGATTTCCTGTGCCTGCCCCGCCCACCGGGCAGCCGTCTCCGCCTGTAGCTGCCTCAGCCGGCCGCCGGCTCCGAGACGCAGCGGAGGGCTGAGGGGAGGGGCAGGCGGCGCCCGGGAGGGAGGCACCAGGCCTCGGGCCAAGCCGACCCGGGTGAGTGGGGCCGGGCCGGAGGGAGCCGCGGCTGGAAGGAGGTGCGCCTGGCTTCCCGGGGCGGCGGGTGGGGGCTTGTTCACCCATGGGGGCGGGGAGGAGGATCGACGCGGCCTCCGGGTTGCTTCCTTTCCCGGCGGTCGGCCCCATTGACGTTCTGTGCCCGCCCCTCGCCCTGTCTGCCGGTGCCCATGGTAGCTGTCAGGCCCCGCGGGCTCCCTTCGCTGTCACTCGCGCACCGGTTATCCCTTGGCTCCCATTCTCTTCACTAGCTCAAGCCCCGGCTCACGGGAAACCTGTTTTCTGACCTCACTTCCCCTGTTCCAGTTCTGCCTTGCTCGGATTCTCTGAAATCTGACCCTCTCCAGGGGCACTGTGACAAGCAGGAGGGAAGAAGCAGCCTTACTCCTGAGTAGGCTCCTGGCCTGCCCACGCCCCATCCGCGGCTGGGGACAGGGTTCTCTGATGGAGCGCGACTCGCCCCTGTGCCCTTGGGCTGCTCATTTCGATAACATGGCCCTTTTTCTGTCCAACAGCACTGGTGGCAAAAACTTCCTTCTGCAGGTGCCTTGCCACCCAAATATATGAGGAAAGGGGGTTGCGGGGGAGGGGAATGAAAGCCCTACTACCCAGACTGCAGTGTATTTGGGATTATCTTGGAACCAGGAGAAACCAGGTTAGGGCTGCCACCTTAACTGCACAGGTACTGTCTCTGGGTGAACATCTTAGGAAATGCAGGCTAAGGACAGGTACCCGTCCCTGCCTTTGCTGAGATTTCTCCCAGCGCTTCCACAGATTTTCTGTCAGTTGTCTGGAAAGGATGACAGCTGGCCCAGTGAGCTCTGCAGAAAGAGGCTTCCCATCAAAGGACTCTGCTACTGGGGGAGATGGAGAGATGGGTTTTAGAGAGGTGTCCAGATATTTAGCTAGAGGTAAAACCCTGGGGTGGGATGGAGGGGTTTGTCAAGGGACCTAAAGAAAAAGAAAGCCTTAGGGTAAAGGGGGAATTTGTGCCCTATGTGTTAAAAGTGAAGAGAATACAGAGGCTGAAATTCAGAGAAAAGAGCTAAATGGAAGTTTCCCTTTATTGCTTTATCAGGAATTTTACTTTCTCACGAGAAGTTTCTGAAAAGGAAACCTCCTAAGCTGGGAATCAGTCCAGGATGATCCCATGAGGCCCTGATCCATCTTTGGACTTCTGAGATGAAAGGGGAATTTGTTCTTCCTGTGCATTGGGCTTAGGGTTCCCACCTACCTCTTTTGTCAAAGACAAATAGGCAAGAAAATAAATGACTTGACATCTGTCATTACCTATTGATGGCCTTCTAGGTTCTTGAAAATGCTATGTAAGTGAGCCAGGATAGTTACCAAGGTTCTGACCTGTTCTTGGAAGCCTTTAACTGGCCCTGACTGCTTGGGTATTGAATAAGAATCACAAAAATATGTTGCCAAGCAGAAAGAGATTCTGCACAGTCTCATAGTAGACTATTTCTCTGCCATAAGACAGGGAGGCCCCTATCACAACACAAGTGGGACCTGTCCTGCTCTTAATATGTCCAAAGCAAAGAAAAGCCCACAATCTGGTCTTGTGCACTACAAGACTATTAAGAATTTTTTTTTATTGAACCTAAGTCTCTTCTGTTTCAATCAAAACTCATTTCTTCTGTTTGGTCTATATATAGAAGACATCTACCTCTCTTTTTATTCATTGGTAGTATCATTCATCAGCCTTCTCCAGACTAGAGAAAACTATGTCCATTGTTAACTTTTCTAATGGTTATATTTCCCATCCCTTTCTTGACTTTCATTTCTTCTGATGAACACACTGGCTTCTCCATACCCTTCTTTAAAATTGAATATACTTTTCTAATGAGATCTGACTGGTGCCTGCCAAACAAACAAGTTTGTTCCTGTGTCTCAAATCTCATAGCTATTAATTCACCCCAGGGTCACGTTAGCAGTGCTGCTTCCCCTTTTTCCACCTCTGGTTCAAACCCAGCAAGTTCTTTTTTACCATTCCCAATTAAATATCAGCTCCTCACTGACAATTTCTCAACTGTTAAGAGTTACTTTGGAGTCTTACACCTGCTTTTTAAGTCACTAGTCTTTCTACCATATTTACTACCCGTCGTCATTTTCTATATGAGAGTGACAGATCATGTGTCTCTTTGTTGAGGCTTGTCCTAAGTGAGGTACCATTTGGTTCAGCCTCATAAAAGAGGTGTGTGCTCATGACACCCATACACCCTTTGTCTGGGACTTCTACCTGTAGTAATCATGTCATTCTAAATTAATTAATGAGAATGTGATTTGTAGCAGAAAATCTTATGTATGATTACATCCATCTTTGCTGAGTGCAGGTCTAGTGTAGTCTTTCCTGCATGTTTCCAAATTGCTTACTTTCTGTACTTTTTCAATGGTTAAAATTAAATGGATAGCTTTTGAATTTCCAGGATTTTTTTTTAAATGAACTTCTTCCAGCCTTCAGGGATATTCTGTTTCTACCATGAAGTTCCCAAAATAACAGTTAGTGACTTTGCTATGTGGCACCTGCCAATTTCTTAGTTCCTCCAAGAAGTTTGGCTCAGGCTCTGTTGATTGGAACACATCAAGCTTTTAAAGTTCATCTTCCATCAGGCTTCTCCTATCTAGTTTCATCTATTATCCCTGGAGCTGTTCTCCATAACTTCCTTAGGAATATCACCCCTTTCCATTTTCATGGACATAGCTGATATGAATTTGTTCTAGGTCACAATTTGGGTTTGCAGCAAAAATGCTTTCAGAACAGACAGCAGCCTTGGGGACAGGATGGGAGTCAATGAATGTACAGCTGGATGGAGCAGAGCCCCAGGTGGAAAGGGGATGCCAGGAAGAGGGGCCATGGAGAACAGCACCAGGGCCATTGGAGCACCTTTGCTGTGACCTCGAAGAGGAGCCACATTCCCTTCTGGAAAAGGGTGAGAGTCCATTGGGTGTGTGGGAAGCACAATGCATGGAGTACTCTCCTAATCTCTGTTCAAAAGTAGAGCTAAAAATCCACAAATTGCCATGGACTGAAGAGCATAACCAATACCAGGGCTAGTCCATTCTTCCTGGGCCCTGGTCACAAGTACAGAATAGGCTCCTGAATTCTCCAAACCATGTAAACAGTGCTTCTCCTATTTCTTGCATAATCCCTCTCTTAGCATGCAAGCACATAGTTAGTGATATTGAATGTGGAGATGAAGGAAGTGACAGCAACACTGATTACTGTTGGAGAACATACCTGGTAAGATGCACTTTACTAGATGAAAATTACATTCAAGTAATATAAATTCAAACCACAGCTAATCTAACTAAAAGCCACCTAATAGCCTTACAGAACATTTTGAGTGAAAGCCTCTTCATCTGCCCATATGCATTTGAGTTTTACCAATGGGAATAGATACAGGAGAAGATGTAACCTTTAAGACTCTCTAAAATGGGGCCCTGGCTCTTACTGGAACAGAATGGATAGTTCATCTCTAATGGTTCCTCTCTCCCCTCTCTAGCTCAGTCTGCTCCCTGGGTTCCTACAATTCCCCAGGAGGGGAGCACTGGAGACTGGGAAATGGCAGCTGCACTTCTTGCGGCCGGATCACAGGTGGGCTTTGCTTCCCTTGGCCTCTCCCAAGGTCACATTCCTGCTGACCTTCTGTGGCTTTAGCATCATCTCATTGATTTGTTAGTTCACATGATCACCAGTGGTATGTTCATTTTATAACTGAATAGATTCTATCCCTTTCCAAGGAGCTCAGAAGACCCTTGGAAAATTAAGTGGAAGCATAACAAGAAGAGAGAATTCCTTGATGTTAGGGCTTTTAAATGGATGGCTGTGTGTTATCCACAGGGGATTTGAAGAACAATTAATTAGCTTCTTTTAAGAAATAAATCTAGAAAGATTAAGAAAAGAGGACCTTTAAAAAGCTTAGAAGAACCTGAAATAGACCGGATTGGGTAGATGATGGAGCATTTATGGACAAGAAAAAGAAAGAGGGCCGGGTGAGGTGGCTCATGCTTGTAAATCCTAGTACTCTGGGAGGCCGAGGTGGGAGGATTGCTTGAGCTTAGGAATTCAAGAGCAACCTGAGCAAGAGCAAGACCTCATTTCTACTAAAAATAGAAAAAATTAGCCAGGCATGGTGGCATGTACTTGTAGTCCCAGCTACTCGGGAGACTGAGACAGGAGGATCACTTGAGCCCAGGAGTTTGAAGTTGCTGTGAGCTAGGCTGATGCCACTGCATTCTAGACCGGGCAACAGAGCGAGACTCTGTCTCAAGGAAAAAAAGAAGAAGAAGAAGAAGAAAGAAAGGTATAAAGATATAAGGAGAGGCAAAGCCAGAGAGGGGAAATAGGTTTAGATTCAGAAGGCAGTAGGAGAGCCATGGAAAGATAATAATAATAATAGTACTAATAGGAGCGCACGAGTTTGAAGTTGCTGTGAGCTAGGCTGACGCCATTGCATTCTAGCCCAGGCAACAAAGCGAGACTCTGTCTCGAGGAAAAAAAGAAGAAGAAGAAAGAAAAATATAAAGATATAAAGACAGACAGAGCCAGAGAGGGGAAATAGATTTAGATTCGGAAGGCGATAGGAGAGCCATGGAAAGATGATGATAATAATAATAATAATAGTACTAATAGGAGCACACTCCAAGCTGTTTTCTGAGTGCTTTGGGTATTTTAACTCATTTAATCCTGAGAACAAGTCAATTATCCCATTTTACAGATGAGAATATGGGGAAGGGAGAGATTAAGGCATTTGTGTAAGGTCATAGTGCTAATAAATGGCAAAGCTAAGAGTCATTCGGCTTTACATTCTGAGCTCCTAACCACCATACTGTGCAGCCTAAAAAGATAAGGATATTTGGTGTGGCAAAGTAGGCAAGAAAGAACGTTATATCTGTATTATTTTGTGCTGATATAAAATGAAAGGTCAAATGGAGGAAGGAAGAGAAGGTATAAAATTTCCGCAATAAAGAGTAAGCCAAGTGAGAAGAGACTGAGTGGATATCTGTAGTTAAACAGAGGGAGTGATGAGTTTGTGCTGCCTCCAACTTCTCATGGTCCCACTTAGGAAACTTCTCTAGCAATGTTACTGTCACTCACTCTTGACCATCTGCCTTTACTCCTCTCTTCATTTCCCCTTTACCAAAGCTATATGCCCTACCCAGGGGACTCTGGGCAATTATTTCCCTAGATCCTTTCTTGCCCTTTCTCCTCCACTACCTCAGCCTTTTATACTGAGATCACATTTTCCTTAAGAAACAGCTGCTGACAGAGGATGCTACATTTTGTTTCAGGGCCTGGTAACCATCAAGGATGTGTCACTGTGCTTCTCTCAGGAGGAGTGGCGGAGCCTGGACCCCTCTCAGACAGACTTTTATGGAGAATATGTCATGCAGGAAAACTGTGGGATAGTAGTATCTCTGAGTAAGCATGACCTTCCCCAGCTGCTAAAAGATTGTATTCTGGGAGGATAGAGCCATCTGCTTTAGGGCTGTTGGATAGTGACTGTCTAGGATTCTTTCCTTGGCAGGAAATCTATCTAGGCTTCCTCTAAAGAAAGAACACTGGGGATAATCTCAAGAGAATGGGAATAAAGCATCATTTTTAAAAATCAATAGCAAATAATGCTGAACTGTGGCATAAAGAACTTGAGGCTCTTCTTGGTTGGGAATTGGGAGATTCTTACAGAGCAGAGAAAGGGACATCTGGAGCTGGGTCCTTGGAAACTTGGAAACCATCTAGAGAAAGATGGGGGCTTGAGGGGTGGAACAGCTGTAGTAGGACTACAGTGAAGTTATGACCACAAAGGACAATGGGCTCAAAGTATTTGAGTGGAAGAGAACAGGCTCATTGAGAAGGAGAGTGTGGATTTCTAGGCAAAGAAGAAGGATTTAACAGAAATAGTGGGTGAGGAGAGGTTTGTATCTGGCCTTTTTTTATCTAGAGTTCCAAGCAATAATCTAGGAAACAGCTTTTTTCAGAAATAGAGAATTATTGTTGAACTAATTGGCATCTTTATTTTCCTTTCCCATGGGCAGGATTTCCAATTCCCAAACTGGATATGCTTTCTCAACTAGAAGGAGGAGAAGAACAATGGGTCCCTGACTCCCAGGACTTAGAGGAGAGGGACATTCTGAGGGTCACATATACAGGTGAGGACCTAAAATAGACTTTTAGCCACTGCCTTCACCTCTCTTGGGGTGTCATCATTACACAGTCCTCTAATCTGTCCTCTGCCTCAGAGGGTTATAGAGTAAAAAGGATTAAAAGTCTTCTTCTTCAAAAGGCAGTGTAGTAGAATGGTTTAGAGGAGAGGACAGGCTCTGGAGCCAAACTTTGTGGATTAGAATTCTGGACTATACCTGTGGGACCCTGGAAAAGTAATTAACCTCTCTTCAGTTTCGTCATCTATAAATTATTGTGAGAATTAAATATATTAACATATTAGAATGGTAGAACAGGGCCAAGCACATAATAAGCACTCAATAAATGTTAGTTGTTGTTATTGTTGATGCTGTTGTTGTTCAACCTCCCACCCATTTCAGGAATGCCTTCCACAATGTCTCCAGTGTTGCTGACAGGTGGTCACTGAGCCAATGATGATTGTAGCACATATTCCTCAACTTTCTCCATCTATGCTTAGGCAGGAAGATGACAGTGAATAGTAATAAATAGTAGTATATAAATAATACTAATAAATAATAACAATAGCATATACCATTTACTGAGTGCTTACTATGTCAGATACTGTGCTGTCTTATAACAACCTTCAGAGAGAGGTATTATTAAATTATTCCCATTTTATAGAAGAAATGAAGACTTAGAAATTAAATGGGAAAATTTGAGATTCACACTTGGGTAATTTGCCTCCTAAACCTAGACTTTTAACCTCTACATCTATTGCATTATCTTGTACAATATTAGAATATGTTCTCTCAGCCCTTCTGGGGTGAGATTTGGGCCCTGACCGACATCATACAACTTCTCCTGTGACTTAGGTCCTGGCGTACTCTCTTGTAACTCCCTTCTTGGGGTCGGTATTTTACCTTCTCCACAGGAGATGGAAGTGAACACGAGGGGGATACCCCTGAACTAGAAGCAGAACCTCCCAGAATGTTATCCAGTGTGTCTGAAGATACTGTTCTGTGGAACCCAGAGCAGGATGAGAGCTGGGATTCCATGCCCAGGGGTTCTAGAGGAATGCTCCTGGGTCCCCCTTTTCTTCAGGAAGATAGCTTCTCAAACCTTCTATGTAGCACAGAGATGGATTCCCTGTTAAGACCCCATACATGCCCCCAGTGTGGGAAACAGTTTGTGTGGGGCTCCCACCTTGCCAGGCATCAGCAAACACACACTGGGGAGAGGCCCTACAGCTGCCTCAAGTGTGAGAAGAGCTTTGGGCGAAGACATCACCTAATCAGGCACCAGAAAACCCACCTACATGACAAGCCCAGCAGGTGCTCGGAGTGTGGCAAGAATTTCCGATGCAACTCCCATCTGGCCAGCCACCAGAGAGTGCACACAGAAGGTAAATCCTGCAAGGGCCAAGAGGTTGGAGAGAGCCCTGGGGCAAGGAAACGGCAGCGTGCCCCACCAGTGCCAAAGTGTCATGTGTGCACTGAATGTGGGAAGAGCTTTGGCCGAAGGCACCACCTTGTAAGACACTGGCTGACCCATACTGGGGAGAAGCCCTTCCAGTGCCCTCGCTGTGAGAAGAGCTTTGGCCGCAAACATCACCTGGACAGGCACCTGCTGACCCACCAGGGACAAAGTCCCCGGAGCAGCTGGGACAGAGGGACGTCTGTCTTTTGAAATCTATTTCTGCTGTAGTTATGGTCAAGTCTATCAGCCGGTGCTACCAGGAGTCACTGCCAGAGCTGCCCCTCTCCTATACTCCAATGGCCAGAATCATGAGCCCTGACCCCATGCCTAGAAAGATGAGGTCCCAGCATTGGCCAGGGCATTTCTCACCAGTTCTGTGAGACACCGCATAAAACCAGAGTCCTTTGGGCAAAACTTTTGGGAAACTGTGCATACTACATGGGCTGGTATTCAGCCTGAGCCCTTCTCAAGGATACAGTGGTACCAGCAGTTTATGGCTGCAGTCCATTCTGATTGGTTGGATTCTGTGCCATACCAATTGTTAAATATTTTGAGTATCACCCTTGTATACTATAACTATTATATTTTCTAATATACATACAGAAAGATCATTTTAGCATATTAAAGGCTCTGAAATCTTACGCAGTAGAGCATACTGTCAAGCTTCTTTTAATGCAGTGTTTCCTAAATTTATTTGGCCTTGGTATCCTTTGTATTTCACATCCCACAGAACTGGTGACTCCATGAAACACACTCTGGTGAACACTGAGTTAGAGAGTAATGAAGAACCAAGAAGAGATAGTGACCAGGTACTTAGAGCCCCCTTTTTTATCCATATGAAAGCCTGGGGGCCAGACCTTGTTCCTGTGTGAGTCTGTCACTCTTACCCCGATCATCTATATACATCTACACCTCTCACTCCCACCCGACGAAAAATAGAAAGAATAACCTATTCATCCCCTTATTCCTAGTCCCTTCATCTTGCACATACATACATGGAGCTGAGAGATCATACAACAATGCTAAGAGATGGACCTAATACTCCCAAGTAACCCACGCCCATACAGAGAAAAAACTTCTATCTCCTTGAACAGACCCCTTCTCTTGACTATGTCTTTGTGTGTCTATGTGTCTGTGTGTGGGAGTCTTTGAAGAGAGCATGCTAAGTGCAAACTGTACAAGCTAGGTTTTCTAGGGGCTGTGTTCTGGGGATAAGGGTAGTGGGGATTGTATGGGGTTTTTTGTTTTGCTTCAGGATAGCAAGCAATCTGAGTGATTAAGGGAGCCCTAGTAGAAAGGGTTAAATGTTAAATGCTGGATTAAGTTGTGGCAATTGAGTACAAAGCCTTCCCCAGTATCACTCAGATCGAGACAACTGTGGATGTATATGTCTTGATCTGAATCTCTGGGTTGCAGATTGTTTTTACCTGGGAGAATAGAGATGTCTTCAGTGAGGTGAGCTGTTTCTTGTTGATTTCAGGCAAGGTGCATATAGAAGCTTTGTGCTGAGTGGAATTTTTTGTTTTGTTTTAAGTGCTGGGAAATTAGGACTCTGATTGCCTCATAAAGGGAGAAGAGTTATTCTTTAGAATCTCATTCTCCCAGAAATAGAACTTTAAGGGAAATGGCTGTGGCTTAGCTTTTCAGCTGATGCAGGGTAATGAACTTTCTGCTTGGTCTTCCTCCCAATTCTGGAACGGTGTCCACACTATTAACTCCCTAGGACTTTTATAAGTATTCTAGTATCTGTTAGTTGATGACTTGGTCATTGTTTCTATTTCTTGATGGTTGTGTTAATACAAATCTTATAATTTAAAAATTATCTTGTATGTAAAAGCAGTTTGGGGTTAGGGAGGAAGAGGAGCAAAAAGGATGAAAGTGGGAAATTTTCTCTTTAATGCTTAGATTTGGATTTTTCCCTAAGACACTTTTTTCTTAGCCACAATTGGTGGAATGAACCAGAGAGGCAAGAGTAAGTGAGCTACAACAATCTAGTTTAGTGACTGTCCCATCAGCTTAGGAAAAACTGGGCAAACCGCGGCTCCTCAGAGTCCTGGACCTAAATGGAATTAAAATACGGTCATTCTGCTGACTGGGCTTCTGAGAATATATGTGACTCGAGCAGCCAAGCTCCCAGCTCCCTTCTGCTACTAAGAGCAGTCTTTCTTTGCCTGGAATGCAATTCTCTTGCTTATGTTCCTATGAAAACAGCAGAATGGCCAGCCCCTTGTAAAGCAGGTCTTGCTCTAGGTCCTCAAAGACAGGAGTATTTTAGGATCAGTATTAGGAGATGCACCAGGGAATAGGAGAGTATTGGGTTCCACTAATAAATCTGGACTGTGCCATTTCCTTTAGTCTCCTATTTTAATATAAATCTTTAATACAAATCAGCTCTATGTAAGCAGAACCTGTTTTGGATCACACACCTGTTGACAAATCTGATAGAAACCAGAAACCCACTTTTGAGAAAACTAGACATTTGCAAGTCACTCAACTTTGCATACCCCTTTAGCAGGTTCAGCCCATCCATGAAATCACTAAATTGGCTTCAAAGAAAGGGTGTTATCCTGACCCAAAATTATCATATATTTGTGTCAAGAATTACAAGGCAAGTATTACCAAATATTTTAAGGACTAAGGTACCAGAGACATCAGTGTAGAAGGATGAAATCTAGTATTTAATGACTAGAAGGATATTGCTTACATTCTACTCTATATTTTTTAAAGATCTGACATGCTGAAAAATCCAGCTTCTCACAGATCTTGTTTTTAGGATGTGGGAAGTGATATTCCTTACTATCAGATCACACCTCCTAATAACTCATGTTAACTCCAAACTTTTATCTGTTTTAGTAAATGTGGGGATAGAGAGTGAAGCCCCCAAAGTGTAGGTGCAATTATAGCACCCAGCTGAAAGGCATCATGGAGTCTAAAAGCCTGCTGCAGAAGAGGCAATCCTTTGGGTCATTTCTGTGTACCATTGTCTTCTCTACCTCGGTCCAACACCACCTTCCTTGGACAAAAAATAAAACAAGCAACAGCCATCAGATGAGTGAATAGATCTGAATTTTTGCCACAGGGAATCAGCCTCAAACTTTAATGTTTACAACTCCCTTCTGCTACGTGTCTACCCTATTCCCTTTAAATAAAAAATGTCTCTGTGTTCTCTTTGGGCAAAATGTGAAACAGGGACATTCATCTTCAGGAACCTGTCACATTTTTCCAACTGTGGTGCCTGTGTCCTATTCTAAGTATCCTCTCCTTTCCACCCCAACATAGTATCTCTGCAAAGAATCCCTTGCACAGGAGAATGTAACCCAAAGTGTTAGCTTTTCCCAAAGCTATTAGGTTATTAAATATGAAATGTCTGATTTCAAACCAAAAGTTTATTATATCTCAAATAAGCAGTACAATTAATCATGTGCCTAAAACTATTGACACAGTTTTGCCATCTTAACAGTAGCTTGCTTATGCCAGCAGTGAAGAAGCCTGCAGAGTGAGTGGTGATGAAATCACAAAAGGCATTTTCCACAGCTTGTTGAGAATTGAATATTTTTCCTTGCAAGAAGTGGTCCAAAGCCTGGGAGAAATGGTAGTCCAGTGGTGCAAGGTCTGGTGAATACAGTGGATGACAGAAAGTTTCCAAGTCCAGCTTGTGTAGTTTCAGCAGTGTTGTTTTTTGTGACATGTGGTCTTGCAAGAGGATTGGCCTGTCTTACTGACTAGTCTCAGCTGCTCAATTGCAAGCATCCTCAGCATTTCGTCCAGTTGGTTGCAGTAGACATCTGCTGTAAACGACTGACCAGGTTTCACGAAGCTGTAGTGGATAATACCAGCACTGGACCACCAAACAGACACCATTAGCTTTTTTTGATGAATATTCAGTTTTGGACTGTGTTTGAGCACTTCATCTTTATCCAACCATTGTGCTGAATGCTTGCAATTGTCAAAACGAATCCATTTTTCATTATACATAACAATATGTTATAAAAATAGTTTGCCTTGGCCAGGCGCGGTGGCTCACGCCTCTAATCCTAGCTCTCTGGGAGGCCGAGGCAGGAGGATTGTTTGAGCTCAGGAGTTCGAAACCAGCCTGAGCAAGAGCGAGACCCTGTCTCTACCAAAATTAGAAAGAAATTAATTGGACAACTAAAAAAATATATAGAAAAAATTAGCCGGGCATGGTGGCACATGCCTGTAGTGCCAGCTACTCGGGAGGCTGAGGCAGAAGGAGTTTGAGCCCAGGAGTTTGAGGTTGCTGTGAGCTAGGATGACGCCACGGCACTCTAGCCCGGGCAGCACAGTGAAACGCTGTCTCAAAAGAAAAAAAAAAAATAGTTTGCCCTATGTCATGACAGCAAAGAAAGGCAAGCTTCCAGATGATTTCTGACACTCATTTAATTCATGCGGTACTCATCCATCCAGCTTCTTTACCTTACCCATTTGCTTCAAATAGTCCAATATTGTTGGAATAGTAACGTCAAACCTTGCTGCTAATTCACGTGTAGGTTGAGATGGATTCGCTTCCACGACAAATTTCAGCTCATCATTATCCACCTCGATCTCAGGTCACCCACATGGCCATTTTCAAGATTAAAATCACCACAATGAAACTTCTCAAACCATTGAAGTATTGTGCATTCATTAGCCATATCCTTCCCAAACACTTCATTGATATTTTGAGCTGTCTGTGCTACATTGGTTCCATGATGGAATTCATATTCAAAAATAACATGAATTTTTGACTTATCCATGGTTTCACACAAATTGCTCTAAAACAATTTGAAATATAATCACAAGCCAAAACATGCTTTTGAAAGAATGAGAATGTACCTTCACAATAAAAAAAAAAAGTGTCAAAGTGAAATGTCAGAGATACTAAATACTATCAATTTTAGTACTTAAGGAAATTGGACATTCCATACTTAATAACCTAGTATTTACACTTTAAGCCTTAACTCTAATTATGGAAAGAAAAGCTTTCCCCTTGTTAAAGCAATGTTACGCCTTCAGAGAGGTAAAGAAGATGATCATTTGGGACAAAATTCCTCCCTTTCCAACATTCCTGCAATCAAGACACTGTTTCCTGTTTCCATCAAGGGCAAGGTAAGTGCTGATTCAGAGCTAGAGGGACCAGAAGGCAGGTTCTTTCCACCTCTATTGTGATGGGTGGGTGGGTGGGACTGGGCAATAACACAAAAGTGAAATCTATTCCTTTAGATCCCTTAGAGAGCCTGAGCTGGCAAAATTTCCTTTTATTCCCTTGTGTGCTATACAAAATCTTGGTTCTCAAAATGTGGTCTTTGGATTAGCAGCATCAGTATCACCTGGAAACTTGTTTGAAATGCAGACTCTCAGGCCCCATTCCAGACCTACTGAATCAGAAATTCTGAGGGCAGAGCTCAACAATTAGTCTTTTAACATGCCCTCCAGGATATGTGCTATAAACCAAAGTTTGAGAACCACTGGCTGGGGGATTCATATTCCATTTCAAGCAGTGGTGCTTCGTTTTCTTTAAATGGATCTACACACTCCTGCTGTCAGGTTTATTCTCTGCAACCTTGCTAGGATACACCTTAGTTCCAAACGCTTCCCCACCTTTAACTCGATGAAAGAACTGGGGTTAGTCACCAGTTTCAGAAACTAGTAGGGAAACTACTAAGTTCCCACGATTGATTGGGGCTAGGGTTTCCAATATGGGCACTGAAGTTGGGTCCAGAAATCTGAAAGGAGCAAACAGCTCAAAAAAGAAAATCCAATACGAAACTGAAAAACTGACATCTGAGGAAATGATCCTTCTTTGCCTGGTCCTTTTCCCTGGCTCTCTAATAAGTTGTCCTGGAGGCAGGTGTTCAGCACAAAGGTAGAGAGTAAGCTTTGCTGTGCCAAGCCCTCAAGGACCCAGTTTTCCAACTTCACAATTGGATCAGAGACCAATAAGGGGCCATGAGAGGGATTTCTAACCATGATTTGTTGTACTCTATGGACAAGGGCAGCAGGGCTATCAGAGAACCCCCAGGGCACAAGAGGAAACTAGGCTTATCTAGTAAGATGTGACACAAGTGATACTGAACCCAAACTGCTTACTGGGTAGAGGCTGTAATCAATTGAGCCATGGTGGCAAAAGTGCATTCTCCTGTTTTGAAGATTCTGTCCAATTCAGGTTGTGGGAAGGACTATCTTGCAGGCCCCAGCCCTACTACTTCCTTCAGTTCCTCTTCCCAGGCACACTCATGAGGACAAACTTAACTGACAGTTGCAAACCTGCCCACAGGGGTTCTCCAAGGTCAAAAGGTAACAGTGAACCCTAAAGCTGAGGCTTTCTTCAACTCTAGGCCTCAGGCTCTCTCCCTCTTTCCTGTTACCACCTCCATCTTCCCAATAGGCAGCACTCTTCCTCCACTCTTCTTCCCACTTCTCTTTTTCAGATTTTTTGATTTGGTTTGGTTTGTTTTGGGTCTTGTTTTGCCTGAGCAATGCCATACGTTCCCAAGGGTATGTGTACTTGTTCTCCCCAACCTTATCCTTCTTCCATCATAGTTTATCTCTTTAAGCTTCTGGCCAGTTCCAACTCATCATGAGCCTACTCACTACCTATCCCTCTGCCTACTGTCCAGTTTCTTTTCTATCAGCTTTAAGCTTACAAAGCAGGGGTCAACTTCTTATATTTCCCACTCTCTTCCCCCAAATTCTTGGCTTGGCTATAGCAACTCGGCTGCCATCTTACCACTCTGGCTCTTTCTCTCATCCTCACTCCTCACAGTTCACCACCACCACGCGACCCCCTGCCTAGTACTGCTAAATCTAGGCCCCTTACTCCATTCCCCAGAGGCTCTTTTTCCCTTGATGTAACTTGCAAAGTCACTTTTCCAATTTTCAGCATTTTAATTTACTCCCAGTCTCCTGTGGCTCCTGAGAATCAAACTTGACTCTGCAAGCAAACTTTTGTGTGCTCACTATGTACCAGGTGCAGGCAGTTCCAGGCCTGGGAGATCAAGTATGACCTTGGTCCCTGACCTCAGTATGTTCTTCAGCTGAGCCCTCCCCAGCCATCACTTTCCTGTCATACCTCACGCACCTGGGAGCTCTCCTTCAGAAGCCCTGGGAGTGTATGCCCACTTGCCATCCAGCCCAACTGCTCCGCGTCTGCCAGATTTCTAGCTATTATCTGATTTGGTTCCCTCTGACAAACATGAACTTCCTTTGATTACTCAATGGAGGGTTTATGGTTCATGTCAGTTGAATAAAGGACGTGTTGGCTGTGTCACTGATTTCTGGGTCCTCTCTTCCTCTTTTTCCTCCATTCCCAGCTCTTCTCTGCAGATAAAAAGGCTGCAACAGAGTGGAGGGGAGATAAATCGCAGAGTCTTGAGCAAGCCCCCTTGTCTCACTACCTGAAACAGAAACCTTAAGAAATGACATTTTGTGCCTGGCTGCCTCTTTTCTGGTGTCCTGGCCCCCATAAGTCCCTTACCAGTGAGCCAGGGACTCAATCCAACCTGCAGACTCCACTGGATTGGGTTGGTGGTCTGCTCCTAGGGTGTGCTTCAGCAAGAGAGTGGTGCCCAGGGCGCCAGTTTAAGAAGGCTCTTGGTTTCAGGGCAGTGCAAATACCCGCACTGCTCTTCAGAGAGCTGAGAGCCCTGAGCCCAAGTCTGGAGCCCCAAGTGGTGGTGGTGACTGATTTGACCCCCAGGCAAGTTTGCAATAACTGGATATTTCCTGAAGGCCAGATAAGGCATGCACAGGTGGGATTAGGGAGAAACCCTTCAGCTAGATGCATTCAATGCTGAGAGGACAGGGAGGAAATGGTTGTGGAAAAAAACATGGAACTTCTAGAGGAACCTGCAGCTTTCTGATTTCAAGATTGTTTTTTAAGCACCAGAAGGACAAGAAAATCTTCATCTTTCTCTGCTACACCCCTTTCAATAAAGGGATTTTTTGTGTAAAATTTGGATTCAAAAGGCTGCACTCAAGGATCCAGAAGGCCACGTGTGGCCCCAAGGCCACAGGTTCCCCACCCCTGGGTGCCTCTGCAGCTTTCCTTACACCAGCCAGGCTGTTTTGTTGTCTCTACACTTCATATGTTTCTTTATTTTCTTGTGTTCACTATCCCTTCCCCCAGCCACTTGGAGTCTGGTCTTTTCCATCACCTAAAGGGAAGGAAGTAAGGGAACTGAGAAAAGGGAAAGGAGAAACACAACCACCATGATTGCTCACTGGGGTGCTTGTTTTCTCAGCCAGCTCTAATAGACTGTTGAAATCCTGACATCCTTCTCTCTACCCTCCTACAAATGTCCTTTCCAGCCTCATCTAAGTCCTTGGGTTAACACCCCCTCAGTCTTCAGTTCCTCTCTCCCAAATTCTTTGTCTTTTTTTAAATCCTTCCCTGACATGGTGCCCCTATATAAACTTCCCAAGCAACCTGTCTTCCTGTCCTTCCTAGGCACTTTAGTTGGAGAGCCTTGTCATGTTAGAGCTCTCCAGAAAAGGAGGAAGAACAGGAACTATCTGTTGCTTTGAGACCACTGGCAAATGGAGATGTTTGCATGTTATAAAAAACAGGTTGAAAATTTGAGAACACTCCACCCACATGAAACCTCTAAATCATTAAAACACTCAGTGGAGGAATGGATTCTAAACTTCTGACCTTCATATAAAAAAGATGGCATATGGAGTTAATGAGCAGATGCTGAGGCTTCCATTCGACACCTAGAACTGGAATGAAGTGGAGAGAGCACTGGATTTGCAGTTAAAAGTCAATTTTTAAATTGTGCATTTTCTAAACTTTGGCTTTTTCACCTAAAATCTAACCTAGAGATTGAGGTGATGGTGTGATGAACTGCTACTGCATGTAAAAGTACAAACCACCTTATAAATGAAAAAGCTATGATTGACAATGAAGTAGAAATTTCTACCTTGTGAACAAGTTATAACTTATATGGTTCTGAAAGCAAGTACAAAAAAGATATAGTAAAGTGTCTCATTTCTATCTATCCCCTACAATTCCCATCAACATCCTTTCACAAAAGAGAACCACTTAGTTTTTTCGTGTATCCTTCTAGAGTTTCTTTATGCAATTACAAAAAGATATGTATTTTGGGAAGCTTGTCATAACAACAGAGACTAACCCCCACTTTTTACAGCTGCATTCTATTTCACTGAAGCTTCACAGTTTAACCTATTTCCTAATGACACTTCAGTTATTTACATTTTTTTGTTAATACAATGCTGCACTAAGTATGTTGAACACAGTCATTTCACAAATGTATAAATATCTAAAAGATAAGTTTCCAAAAGTGGTTCTGCTTGATTGAAACATATTTGTATAGTTTTGATAGCCAATTTCCCCCATTAGGGTTTGGGACAATTTATTATATACTCCCACCAGCATTATCTGTGAGTGCCTATTTCCCTACAACCTCACCAATGGAGTAGTTTGTCAAACATCTGAATTTTCGCCTCTCTGATTAAAAATGCTATCTTTTTAGTATTTAATGTTTTGTATAGTTTTAATGTGCATTTATCTTATTAAGTTGGACCTTTTTCATATTTTTAAAGGCCATTTGTATTTCAGTTAACTTTTTTTTAAACCATTGAATATTTGATGCTAGAGGACGTCTAAGGTTCGTTACAACTCTTAAATCCAACAATGATCTGATCAGCATTGCACTACGCAGTTAAGGTAAAAAGAAAGCAAAGAATTGATGTCAGAGACATTCCATTTGCTCTCACTAAAGTTAAATACCCAAATACACTGCTCAAATGTGAGCTCAGAAAAGTGGATATTGTTTTATCCATTTTTGTATTCCTAGAACAGGGCCCAGAATCTTTTGGGTACTTAGTCATTAATGAATGAATACTAGGGATGAGATTAGCTATTCTTGGAAATTCCTTTGAGAGAGTGCCCAGCTAGCATTATGAGCTGCATAATCTGGATAGCTTGCCAATGATATAAGGTCATTTCTTACACTTCATTGCAGTATAGCCACCCTAAAGCTTATCAATGAAAAGTAATCTGAAATGATCATTGTTAGCTATATAAAGTCAGGGTCTGGATCTCTCCTATTTGCCACTGGTCCTCCATGCAGTAGGCACTTAATAAATTTCATAAGTTTTGCTGAATGAATGAAAATTTGGAATGAAGAAACCATAATACAAACAGAAGTGTGATGATTCCTAGGAAATTACAAAAATTGTTGCCAGTGTCATTCCTATCCTATCTTAGATGAAAAAGGCTTTCTGATTCTAGACCTCTTGGTTCTTTAGGTTAAAACATCCTAGGACTATAAAGGGGCAATACATCTGGCTATCACAAGGGCAGTTGATTAACTTTGTTCTAATGGTGTTCAATAGACAATGTTTGATTTTCCTTACTACTGTCTTCAGATGCCTCCCTGTTCTGACTCTGTTTTGCTTCGTTCTGCCACTCACATTCAAGTGCATAGTAAACTTAATTATAGCAGGGGGAAATTTCAAGTTCAGATTATCCATAGATGAGACACACTGCAAGCATTTTGCTGTTACTAGGCTTTGCATAGGCTTAAAACAGTGATTCTCAATTAAGGGCTTGAGGGGGCAAATATAAGCATCACTTAAAGTTTTTTTTTTGTTTGTTTTAAATATACGTACTCTGTTCATCCTTGAAGACAGCAGACTCTCCTTGGGAAAAGCTTGGTCAGTTATACCTGGAAAAAGTTCCCAGATGGTTCTAATACCTTCCCACCGACTCACACCTGTTTGCAGGAATAAAAAGCACTTCCCAGGTGCTTCTACTTTCCCCACTTCTTTGGCTTCAGTTGGAAACAGCTAGTCCTTTCCCTTTATAGCTATTCTAATGTTTTACTTTCCTAGGAACCATTTCTGTGTCTTGTCGGCCTATGGCATGAGTACTCCCACACTTAATCACTGCAATCAGAACTCAAAAAAATTATACATTTGTTCCATTCTTGGTGCATAGTGCTCAATACATGTTGTTAAGAAAAGCAAAAGACCTAAGTATTCATTATCTGGCCTTCCCCATCTCCTTGGATTCTGATATGCATTCTGTAAATCTTAATTTTCTCTCTAGGAGTTGGCCCTTTCCCAGTTGATAATTCTGTTATTGTTGAATTTTGTCAAGCAAAGCATATGCCATAATGTTTAAGCCCTCCTTATCACTGTACTGACGCTTAAATCACCTTAAAAATCATCCTAGGCCAATACAACATTTTATAGCAAATAAACCAAGACCATGAATGGTTAAGAAATAACTCAACTAAGGTCAGAGTAGCAGAACTTTGACTAGAATCCTGTTCTCACTAAGTTCTGATCCAGGATAGTTATCTGCTATAGCACATTACCACCCCATCAGGAATTATTTATACATGTATTTTACTCTCAGTGATGAGCACTTATCCTGTGCCAAGCCCTGTGCTAGATGCCTTCACACATTCATTTAACTCAGGGTTAACATATAAGAATATTCTTAAAACAGGTTATCAATTCAGGGCAAAAACTACAAACTCATCATAATCAATTTTGGGAGAACGGACTTTGTTCTAAAAGGAATTTCAGGAATGAACACTTTGAATCAGTGGGACCACTCAATTTAAAGGTTGTCTGCTCTTCTCCCAATATGCCCTCCTCTTCCAAACTCAATTTGGATTTGCCAGAGTGTCTAACATTACTTCAACACTTCTAGCTCTGTTAAGTTGCTGGTTTTCCTCTACCTGTTTTCTTTCCTTTTAAAAGACATTTCTCTGGGTCCTGCAGCAGGAACAGAATCTCAGCTCCTTTTTCTCTCTTCACCCCACATGCTCCTGTCACACATCTCACCTTAATACCCACGCTCCCTCCCCTTCCAGGTAAGGCAAAGAGGCAACAGACACAATGCGGTGGAAAGGCCCTGTAAATAGTTTTGCCCATGTTCAGTGAGTGTGAGAGCTGCTCACATTCGAGCCTATGGGGGAAAGCCATCTGTGCCTGGAGGAAGGGACACTGCTCCCACACTGTGAATTTCCCACTGCATTCCGAGGGCCTTCGGATTGAGTGGAAGTCTTTGTGCGAGTCTTTCCCGGACCATTGGAAGTCTGGTCGGTTTTAAGCGGGCTTGGCTTCTGGATGGTTCGTTTTACCGGCTTCTCGGGGTCATGCTTCTTCTCTCTGGGCTTCGAGCTTGGCCTCTTCTCCTCTCCTGACGTAGGCCTGGGGTCTCCCTTCGTGGTTCGTCCTCTCCCCTCGTCTACTTTGGCCTTCGCTTCCTCCTTGGCTCCAACACGCACCCGGTCCTTGGCTCTTGGCCTCACCCTCCTCGCCCTCTCTTTTAGCCTCGCGTTCCGTCTCCATGTGTCTCTGGCCTTCTTGGCTGCCCTGCGTTGCACCCGACGCCTCCGCGGGCTCCTTCTCCGAGGGCGGACAACCTCCTCCAACCTCGGGCATCTCAACTTTCTCTTCGGCTTTGAAATCTTCCAGACCCTGAAGTAGCCGGCAGCGTCGCTGCCGCTGACCCTAAGGAGCGTGCCCTTCACCTCGGACTTGGGAGTATCGCCCGAGTGGCGGCCACTCTTCCTGCGCACTTCGTAGCCAGCGTTTCCAAGTTCCTTCTTGAGGGCTGCCAAAGTCAGCCCTTTGTGCGCAGCGATGGCCCGGAGCAGCAGCTGAGACACTTTAAGCACCGAGCGCCGCGGGCCGCGCCTCGGTGGTCCCCTGACGAGTTTTGCCGCGGGCTGCTGGGCTTCCACTTCGGCGCCGTGGGATTCGCCACTGGGCTCAGCCGCCTCAGCCATGGCGCGGCTCCCGCCTCCGCGGGGCCACTGGCTTTCGGCCTCAGCCATCAAGGCAAGATCTACAGCTGAGGCTGACTGGGCTGCGTCACAAAGGCAGGCGGGCCCAGGAGAGTTTTTCAGGTTCTAATTATGCGCCTGGCAGACCCCACCCAGGTGGGGGGGGGCGCCTTTTTAACTTCAAATAACCAATCAAACGCCGCTTCCTTCTAGGTCTAAACCAATCCAAATCTTCAACACTCGTGCACCTCTAACAATCACATAAATAACCTCCAGCTCATATTTACTGCTCTTGATCTCCACAGCTTTCTGAAGTCCACTATTTTTCTGTAGTCTGGCACACCATCTATCTACATTTCCTTAAAGTGAGAGAAGCTACTCCCAACCATCCAAAACAAGCAATACAATGCCTGGAGAACGTAAATATGGTAGTCCGTGAAACACAATCCAGCCCAGAAACTCCTACCTTTAAGTCTCACCAGTTAGGGTGAGTTACGTCTCTCTGATTCTGCATGCTGGATTTTGTGCAAGAACATGAAGCAAAAGAAGGAAGCGCTGTGGGTCCCTCTACCATAAACACTGATTCCCACACCTGGGAAGTTTAGACGCCTAATTCAGTTGGATTGGAACAATCAGATTTCAAATCGCCTAAGGACACTGATTTCATCACTATTCTTTGAACATAACTTGTGCTTTTCTGCCGTCCATCCTCTTCTGGGATGGCCCATCCCCTTTCTCTGACCATATAAATCCTGCTCATGTTTCAAGATCCTGCTAAATTCTGTTTCTTAACTGAGTGTCCCTAAACTCTTTAAAATAATTTCTCACCTCTTTAACTACCACAATTATTTCTGCAATCCTATATGACTTTTTCTTTATTTTAAATTAAATTTGTATTAAAGGGTACAATGTGCCACACTATTTTTTCAAAAAGAAAAAAAATTGGACTTAGAACTGGAAGACGTGGATACATATCCTAGCTCTTTAACAGTCATATGAGGCTGAACGCAGTGCCTCAGGCCTGTAATCCCAGCACTCTGGGAAGCTGAGCCGGGAGGATTGCCTGAGATCAGGAGTTTGTGACCAGCCTGAACAAGAATGAGACCCGTAACTACTAAAAATAGAAAAATTAGCTGGGCATCGTGGCACATGTCTATAGTCCCAGTTAGTTGGGAGGGTGAGGCAGGATGATCCCTTGAGCCCAGGAGTTTGAGGGTGAAGTGAGCTATCATGGTGCCACTGCACTCTACCCAAAGCGACAGAGTGAGACTCTGTCTCAAAAAAACCAAAACATAAAAAAAAAGCTATATGAAATTGATAAATCCTTTAATATCTTTGGATCTGACTTCCTTATCAAAAAAATAAAAATAAAGGCTAATAATACCTTCTTACCAATATCACAGAATTATTGCAAAGGTTTAGAAGCAGTGATGGTAGATTAGCAAGGACTACCAAAATATAAGGAACAAAATTCTTTTACTTTGAATGTTTATGTCTTGTCTTTCCAACTGAAAAAAAAGATCCCTGAGAGCTAGGTAGTCTTTGAACCATTTCCCATGCTGTACCTAACAATATCCTTCATTATATGAATGCATAGCAGGCTTTTGACTGAGTCTGCTTAAGTTCCTCCCTGGTGAGGAGACTTTCTGTAGATTCAGAAGAAACTCCCAGATCAGGAGAAAGAAGTAGGGTGAGTTTCAAAGGGTTGGAAATGAAGGGGACCAAGTAAGGACTAGCTTCTCAAGGACCACTTATTTTGAACACCATTTAGTTGGGAATAATTCAAAGAATATTTCAAACTGCAAAGCATATATATTTTTCCAGAGGGCAATCTTATATACTCAGAAATCACAGGCTAGACCATGACATAGTTTCTTCCATGAATCATTGCTCCAGTAAGTAGGTTAGACCAGGGCTTCTTAAATTTTAATGTGCAAATCAAGTACCCTAGGATATTCATAACGTGCAGATTTCGATTCATTAGGTCTGGGATAGGGCCAGAGGTTTTACCTTCTAAGAAGCTCTCCGATAGTTTTATCTGGTTGAAAACAGGTGGGGAGGGTAGACAATGAGAAGGAAAGTAGCATGAGATGAGACTGGAAAGGTAGGTTATGGCCAAATTGTGAAGGACAACTACAGAAAATGACAGAGATTGTAAGAGGTCACACAACAGCAAGTGGTAGAGTTTGGAATCAAACCTAAGTCTACTTAATTCTAAGGCCTGAGTTCTTAACTACTGTGCTAGGTTCCTTTTTTCTCTAAGGCTGACCCTGTCCCTCTTATGTACCTCCACTATAGAGCAGGGAACAGTTTAGCTCCATAGGCACAGTTCAGATTTGCTCAGATTCAAGAGTATCTACAGGCACTCACTGTAAATTCTCCCAGTCTTTAAATCAGTGCAGAGTACTGTGATCCTGACAATTTCCATGAGCAGGGAACTAATACATCAGCACAGGAACAGTGCACCAGGGAAGGGTTTCCAAATGGAGAGGCAGAACCACATGGAGCAGGATTTTTGCCCATTTGTATGATCTCCTGGTCTGGCTACACTTGCTGGTCACATAGGCCAGTGGTCATAGGAAAGAAGCTATCTCCATACCACAAAAGCGCAAGGTAAAGATAGTGCTGATATAGAAGCTGTAACTAATTATCCAGATGATCTAGCTAAGATACTTGATGAAGGTAGCTACACTAAACAAAAGATTCTCAATATAGATGAAATAGCCTTATATTGGAAGAAGATGCCATCTCGGACTTTCATAGCTGGAGAGAAGTTGATGTCAAGCTTCAAAGCTTCAAAGGATAGGCTTCTTTTTAGGGGCTAATGCAGCTGGTGACCTTAAGTTGAAGCCAATGCTCATTTACAATTCTGAAAATTCTAGGGTTCTTAAGAATTAGGATGACAGCACATCTCTTTATAGCACATCTGTTATTTAGGTTTACTAAATATTTTAAGCCCACTACTGAGACCTACTGCTCAAAAAAAAAATTCCTTTCAAAATATTACTTCTCATTGACAATGCACCTGGTCACCCAAGAGCTCCAATGGAGATGTATAAGGAGATGAATGTTGTTTTCATGCTTTCTGACACAACATTCATTCTGCAGCCCATGGATCAAGAAATAATTTCAAACTTCAAGTCTTATTATTTAAGAAATACAAGTATGCCTGAATGTGAGAAATGATGCCATTCTTCTCACCCAACTTTATTGTTTCAGGAAAGGATTTTTCATAAAAACTATTATTTATGTTACTGTACATATTTACACATATACACATAGATATATTTACACAAAAAGGACAAGAGGCTATTGGAGATCCAGGCTCAAACTGCCTTCATCTGAAAAATCAGAGTTCAGTGGGAAAATGCCACCTAAAGTGTCTAAGATCCCTGCCACAAATGGACAGTAAGCGCTAAAAGAGGAGTACCTTTGGGTTCTCATTGGTCTATATTTCAAAAAAATTTACAGTCATATTTAAGGGATGGCAGTTGTTTATCTGTCTCAACTAATGCTTAGTCTTCTCAGGACCTTCCCTGTCACCAGATGGGAAATGCAAGGGAGGAAGGGTTAGCTGCTGGGCTGCTGACAAGCTAATCACAGGACTGACTCAGTGACCTTCAAATATAAGACTGTGGAGCTCACCCAGAAGAAGTGGGCTTTACTGGACCCTTTCAGTGAAACCTGTACAGAAATAGGATGTAGGAGAACTACAGAAATATTACTTGGCCACAATCTCAGCAAACCCAGTTTGATCTCCTGGTTAGATAAAGCATATGAGTGGGTGAAAGAAAAAGGTGAAATGCTCCAAGCGCCTCTCCAGATTTGTAGGTTCTACTTAAAACCAAAGGGTCAAATCTTAAGCAGGATATTTTCAGGTAAAAGTCCCTCAATTGTGCAAAAATGGAGGAAAGTCACCTTAGAGAAAAACTCAATGAATGTAATCAATACAAGATCTAACCTTATTCAACACAAGAAAATTCATACCGAATTCATGAGAGATACTCTGCATATAATTAATGTGGAAAATGTTTCAGTAGTAGTTCTTAACTTCCTATGCAGATGTAAATACATAATGGAGAGAAACTCTATGAATGTATGGGTGGCAGGAAAGCCTCCAGTTATCACTCATCCCTTTGGATACATGTAAGAATTCACATTAGAATAAAACATTATGAATGTAAGTAGTGTTTTCAAGTCTTCAGCATTAGATCTGTCCTTAGTGGGCAAAAGAGAATTCATACTGGGAAGAATTTCTATAAATGTGATTGATACAGAAAGGCTTTCAGTATAAGTTGTACTCTCACTGTACTCATGAGAATTCACACTAAGGGGAAACCCTCTGACTGTCATATTATGGTGAAATATTCAGGAAGCACCCACATTTGATATACACATGAGAACTCACACTGGAGAAAACTCTATAATTATAATTAATATGGAAAATATTTCTGGAGTAGCTTTCCCCTCACTGTGTACAAGAGAATTCAAAATAGAATGCAATGACTGTGGGAAAGCCTTCAGTGTTACTTCATCCCTTAGAAAATATGACTAACTACGCTAGAGAAAAGCCCTATGAATATAATCAGTATGGAAAATCCCTCCAATGTAGTTCTTCATTTCGTGCGCATAAGAAAGGTACATAATGAGGCCAATCCCTATGAATTCAATGGTGTGGAAAAGCATTTTTTGATCTTTCATCCCTGAGACACATGAGAGAATTTACAGTGGACATAAATTTTATGAATGTAACCAATGAGTAGGGAGCAATTTCTCTATCCTTAGGTAACCAATGAGTAATCACACCAGAAACACTTTGAATGTCATCAATGTGAATGACCCTTTCATTTTACACAGGAGAACCACACAACAGAAACACCTTCACATTGGAGAAAAATCCTTTAATGTAATCAGCAAGGTCAGCTTTATGGGCATATTACTATCGCAGTCCCACAGGTGTTCATGCTTGGGTTTTAATGCTGAAGATGCCATCCTAAAATTCTTAATAAGTTTTTTTTGAATTTGTGTTTTGTTGGTGATGTTTTATAAATGATTCGGCATGTGCTAGAAGTCTGAAAGCCCATACACAGTTCTTCCGCTACCTTCCCCATTCCTGAGGACAAGTTATATATAACCATATGTATAAGATCTCTGAAATTATTCTTACAGCTAAAGATTATACAAAAAGTCTCCTTTGACATTAATATTCACAAATATGCCAAAAAGAGATACAACCTTCTCTACAAATTCTGAAAGAAATAAATTCATGAACCCACGGTCTAGGCTAGAAATTTGGATCATTTACCAACACTGCAACCACAAACCAGCTACAAAACTTAGTTTTCCTACATCCTATTTCTGTACAGGTTTCACTGAGAAGGGTCCAGTAAAGCCCACTTCTTCTGGGTGAGCTCCACAGTCATAATCTTTGAAGATCACTGAGTCCTGTGATTAGCTTGTCAGCAGCCCAGCAGCTATCCCTTTGTCCCCTGCATTCCCCATCTGGTGACAGGGAAGGTCCTGAACAGACTAAGCATTAGTTGAGGACAGATAAAAGAGCTAACTTTAAAAAGCACTTAAACTGATTCAGAAGTTATACTCTTAAAAACAGAGTTCTATCAATATATTGTACCAGACAAGTGTTTACCTACCATTAACTGCCGCAAAATTACAGCAAGTCCTAGAAACAAATCCCACATATTTCAACCCGCACCCCCATAACCAGAAGCAGCTTTGTTCCTCAAAAACCAGACTGCTCTTCTAAAATAGCAGATGTGATTGACCAATTCCTCAAGGAATAACTCCAACTTAAAATCAACCCTAAGATTTTACAATGCTGAAATATTTGGTAAGATTTTCCTCTTACACTGGATTCCTATCAGCTTCCACCTTTCTTAGATTTCAGAAAAACTGAGATGCTCTTTCTCTGCCACTCATTTCCAGTTCCCCTGACTGGATGCTTGGGAAACATTCCCCGTCATCATTCCTGTCCCACTCACTGTCTAATATGCTGCTTCCTCCAACTATCAAAAGAACAAATTAAAATTATAGTTTATTTTTTAAAAACTATTTTTAAAAACAAAACAAGTTTTTTAAAAATCTTTTTTATTTTTAAAAAAGCCTCTAGGGTCTCTATGAAGCTTTAGGTGAGAAAAAAAATATTTTTAAACATTAGCAAAAAAGTTTAATTTCTGAAGGCCTTCATTATCCAGAAAAGGGTAAAACTTTCTTCATCTCACATTTTGAGATCCTAAAATATGACTTTCCAGAAGACAGGGGCCAAACTACAAGTAATTTACTTTGCAAAATGCCTATCTTGTTGAGACTTATTATTTTGGCACTTTATAAACTTTTAGATACAGCTGCTACTTTCTCCTTATCCATTAGTTGCTCATATATAATCATTCTTCATATGCTCCTCACTTAAATTGGTCCTTTCTCCATGATCCAATCACCTTAAAATCCTTAAGACACAGTTACCAAGTTTCTTTGTCTTGCATCAATAATAGCAGTAGTTCTTGTTGTCGGATAAAATTGAAGAAGGTACCCCGAATCCTTAAAAAAAAGAAATAATATGTTAAGACAAAATAATTCTGTCTGTAACTCCTGAACTCCAACAGTTTTTAAAATAATATTTATATCCTATTTTTCTGATTCAATATAGGTGCATTGCATAGAATGAGGAAAATACACAAAGTACTATAGACAAAAGGAAATAAAATGTGAGTATTCCTAAAGGAGCAGAGGCCTTAAAAATAAAAGCATCTACTCTGAAGAAATTAGGGCAGGCCTTTTTTAGACAGAGAAAATTGAGGGTAGGGAGAGAATTACTAAATAAGTTAAAATTCCCAGGAGGATTACTTCTCTAGTACTCATTAAAAAGTACAGGCTTTTCAATTCTTAAAGGGAAATTTCCCCAAAGAAAACTGAGTGGGCAACGCATCCCCTGCTTATCCTGTCTTCCTCTTGTTCACTTTACCTGCACTGATCACATAATGGATCTCCTGCCTCTTCTATTCCTGGAGAACCTTCGTCTTCAGAAAACCTCCATCCTCGGTTCTTCTGAAAACAAACCGTTTACAAAAATTCTTAATCTTTCCCACCTCTAGAAGGGAGGGCTGACAACAGTGACAGACATATTCAGAAGGCCTGCCGGGGAGGTGGAGGGCCCTCCGGAGGCCAGGGGAGTCCCAAATTAAAACGATGGTTCACGGGGCTGGGGAATCTCTTTTTCAGAGAAGGCGAAGTAAACCACACTTTCACTCTCCCAGAGCTGCCTGGCCAACAGAGAAAGGCAGCGGATCGGCCTTGCCACGGGGGAAACCACAAGCCCAAAAGCAGCAAAGCCCAGAAATTAGCCTGCAGTGTTCCCAGGCAAGCAGGAGAAAAAAAAAAAATCTGGAGCTCCTCTCCCAGGAGTCTCCCGTTGGCCAATGAGAGCAGCGGTTCCCCTGGCCCCGCCCACCATCGTCTGCTTTTTTTCCAACGCAGGAGGGTAGTAGTGGCTCCTCACAGACTGGAGGTAAGTTGAAAAGGGCACTTTAGGTTAATGGTATCCAGTTCCTTTCAAATTGCTGCAAAAGACATTCATTCATCCTTTTTTATGGTTGAGTAGTACTCAACAATGGAAAAACATACACCACATGTGCTCTCTAATAAATTGGAACTAGACGATGGGCACACAAGTGCACAGAAGGAAGTAAAAGTCATTGGAAATCAAGCGGGGCTGAGGGAGAGGGAGGAGGAGGGGAGGGCTAAAAACCAACTACTGGGTACAATGAACACTACTCTGTGATGGGCACATTTATAATCCGTGTATCAAAAATATCTGTACCCCCTTAATATTTTGAAATTTTAAAAATCCACATGCATAGCTTTAAATAATTAGCTCACTACTAACAGGAAGCTCTATTTATAAAATATTTGTGGAGTATCTTAAAATTTGACTTTTTATTGTTATCAAGACTATTTTCTTTTAAATTTCTCTGTCTACAGTTCAATTGTGTCATGTTTCATTGTTACTTAATTAAATATTATTTCATGTAAAAAAAAAAAAGGAAAAAAGAAAGGAAAGGGCGCTTTAGTACCTGCCCACAATAGCAGCTGCCCCTGGGGAGAAGCAGAGAAAAAAAGAACAAAGGGCAAAATGTGTGTATTAGGATAAGGCCACAGAACAGAAGGAACACAGAGAAGAGGGGTTATTTCTGCGAGGTTGGGGATTGAAATATACTGGCCAGGTGGACACCTGAGGAGACTCTTGGAATTGAGGAGGAGTTGCTAAGCAAAGAACTAGGCTGGACAGAGAACAGGAAACAAGGAATGTAGTCAGAAAGAATGGCATAGACAGAAATTTATTCAGATTTCTGAATAAACACTTGCAATAACACTTCCCGCCTGCAGGTGTTCCCTCCCTCTTCTTATAATCTTTCCTGCCACAGGCTCTTGGTTTGATGTGCCTATGGAATGGCCTTGAGGCTTTCTCTTTACTCCATTCTCCTGCCTATCTGCAAGTTTTTGGCTAGCCATGTTATTAAAATTAACTGCTGGGATTACTGATAAGTGTACTGTTAGTTTATGCCTTAAAAATGTGCAAATAATAAACATAACAAAATGCTTGTAAGTATAATTATCTTCAGGGGAATTTCAGTTTTCACTTTTGTCATGGTGGAACTTAATTCCCAGACTTTGTGCATTCAAAACACCTAAAAGGATTGTTAAAAAAACAGATTGTTGGGCCTTACCCCAAAAGTTACTGATTTAGTAGGTTTAGAGTGAAGCCTAAGAATTTGCATTTTTAATGAATGCAGATGATGCTGTTGCTGCTGTTCTGGGGACCACATTTTGAGAACTACTGGTCTAGCATATCTATTAATAATAATAATAGGTAAGTAGAATTTATTTAATTTCATGCAGTGTGTTAAAGGAGTGATTGACTTTACATGCAATTCTTATCAAAACTGCAATTCTTATAAAAAATATTAATAGGTTAATATTTCTATCTAATAGGAGAGGAAAGCTGGCTGAAGATAATGACTAAGATTGTTCATCAGAGAAAGCAACTGAAGTTTGCAAAAACACACCTCTCCACCATCGGGCTGACCACCAGCTTCATGTTCTTCTTTTATGTAAAGAGTAAGCAGGCATAGAACAGTATTGTGCTACAGTTAAAAAATAGCTTTGCTGAACTGGGTATTCCCTAGGGGAATGGCTTTGGGCAAATCATTTCACCTCCCTGAATCTAGGTGTCCCCAAAATGGGCAGGTTGGACTACAGCAGTTGGACCATCAAGAGCCCTAACCTGTTATTATTTTTCTTTCTTGAGTCCCATGCTTTGAAAGGTTTTGCCTTGTGAAATACTGTATTTATTAAGAAACTATTTGCTTTCTGTATTTCATTAGCCGAAGACATTTTGGTTTCTGATTAGCGTAAGATAACCATGATTGCCACTCTGAGTTGATATTTCAGCCAAAAACAAAGAAACAAGATTTTATTAGGCAAGTTCAGACTTAGGTAGCTATGTGATTTCTGTTTGAACATTTGAAATATTGAAAGCTGTTTATGAACTCTTAGAAGTTTGGAGACCATAGGCTTGACAACATAGAAATGATTGGTTTTCAAGGTTCCTCCTTCTAATACTATATGAATCTCTGAAGCTATAGCTTTCTATAGACTCATTGCAGACATAAGATGTAGAAACTTGTACCACATCGATCATAATGGGTTTGACCAGGGTTTGAGTCTATAGAATAACACCTTCAATGCCTTTGTTTCTATTCTTTTTTCCAGAGATGAAATAGAAATTAGAAGTGGAAATGGAGTTCAGGAAAATGAAGTTCAGTTTATACCAACACACTGCTGTCCCCTTCATTGTTAGTATCTGTTAATTGTATAGGACTCATTATAAGATAACTAAGTTTTCTATGTTTTTGTAATTTATAATATTTCACTGTGGGTAGATTAAATGTTCTTCTCTCTTTTCTTTTTATTTCAGCATATTATGGGGTTACAGATGTTTAGGTTACGTATGTTGCCCTTGCCCTCTTCCCCCCTAAGTCCGAGTTTCAAGTATGTCCATCCTTTGGGTGGTGCGCATTGCACTCTTTGTGTATGCATATACCCGTCCCTTCCTCACCACCCCCTGTCCCCCCTCCCCCCCCGCCCGACGTTCTTCTCTTTTAAGATAAATAATGCTTTGTTCCCTATTGGAGATGGCCTGTTTTTATTGCCAGTCATAGTGGGACCCATTTTACAGGTCAGGTAATAAAGCAAATACATATACTTTTTCATGTAAAATAATTTTTGTATCATCCTCTAAATGTAAGAGGAGTTGAGAAAAGAGACATATTTTTAAGGAAAAAATTGTCTGTACTGCATGTTACATATTTAAAATGACCATTGGCCCAAATAAGTATGATGGCCACACTAAACAGAAAAACTGTGTTAAGCCCTTGTAAAATAGTCATGGGCAGGGACCATCGATTTGTTTTCTTTTGCCTCCAAGATTTTAAAAAACTAGTAGATGACAAATGTTAATATCACCTCATGTTGACCCCTTGTAAATTGTTTTCAACCTCTGTATTCACAGATTGAGGCCTCCATCCCAGAGAAGTCTGTACAACCATATCACTAACTCCAACCCAGTGACTGGTTCATGATCAGGAACCCTTTATGAAATCTCATTGGCTCTTTCGTTTTTTTGAATGAGACCACAGCAGGTATCCTTGGTAACTCACACTACTCAAAAATGCTGGATGAGAAATCCATATACAATGCTTCCTACTGTCAGAAATTTTCTATTTTAGCCATTAATTTAGCAGACCACTTTCTTTTTATTATCAAGCAGACATAATAATGCCATCAACAAAAGAGTGCCTTCATACAATATCACAATCGGTTGATATGCAAAAAAGTTTTATTGAGTCAAGAATGTCATATCTTCCCAAGAAACTACTATGTGAAGGATATACCCTGTGACTGGTGCTATTGACAGGTGACTAATAATGTTACAAACCAAATGAAATTTAAATTATCTGCAAAGCAGTATAGGCCAAATCCATATACGTTGTGGAATGAATGGAAAGGTGACCAAGTTGGTATTGTTGACAGGGTTTTTAATATCCTTAACTGATTCACCTTGAGTATTCCAGGCCGGCTTTGATTGTAACCTTTTCCTGGTTCCCTCTTCTATTTCATGTGTCCTTGAAACTATCCTCTCCTTAAACCCTCCCCGCTGAAGCTCTAGCTAATTTTCTGGAAACCTTTCCATTCTAAATAGAAAAATACACTTCATCATTGAATGACTGCCTCTTACTTGGATTCTCAAACTTAATCCAGCTACTGATTGGTGTTTTAATTGATTGAACAACAGAATTAAGGGTACAACTCTAACCAAATTCTATTCACATCATTGGTTATTAGACCCATTATACTATCACAAATTTATTTTTTCAAGTATTGAAATAAGTTATATTAGGCAAAAAAGGAAAAATATGACCTGATAAATAATTCTACTAAGCCTAAATAATCCTAAAAGGACAATGGAGTAAAATTGCTAAATCAAAAAAAAAAAATTATTGGTGGGAAACCCACAGAATGTGAAATCTTATTATGTGACCTTTCTTATTAGTGCAACAAAAACTCCCAGATGTAGATGTTCCTTGTGTTAGCTTCAACTACTAAATAATTCTTGATCACAAGAACAATGTCTTTATCGTTTAGGAAATATTTGGGAATTAAAAAGTACAAGGATGTCTGTAACTGCTACCTCTGAAGTTTTTATGAGTGTGGATGAGATAATGTGTGTCAAGTGTTGGTCTAGTACCTGGAATGGAGTAAACTAATGAACAAATGTCATATGTATTAATTAAGACAAGTCACTCCCAATTTTTCATCTGTAAAATTGAGATACTAATACCAACCTGGCAGCATTGTGATGACATTAGTAATGATTTATAATAAACTGTCAAACATTGGGTCTGGTACCTAATATGTATCTAATGATCAATTAATAATAATAAAATAATATATCTTACTATTAAAAATAAAATGATTAAGTGGGGTGGCATTTCCATCTGTGTAGCTGAATAACCATGAAACTTTGTACATACAAACACAGTAACATCTTTTCCACAACAAAGTGCTGTCATATGTCACAAGGTTAGCCAAAGAGTGAGTCTCTGATGCGTCATTTAGTGACTAAAGGAGAAGAGACTAGAAAATGTAACAAAGAAGCCAGTCCAAGGAGGCCCACATGGTAAAGAGGAGTTAGAGCAGGACTTACATATATTTCAAGGTTATGGTATGACAAGGGTCAGGCTGCAAGTAAAACTGCCACATAAACTTTGAAGTGGTTTTATACAGAAGGGTAAGAATGAAGACCTTAGTGCAGCGGCTTCACTGTAGGAGTTCAGTGTATAATAGTGTGGTGACATGTAAGATTGATGGTAGAAAGCTTATGAATATACTTAAGAGTTTAGAACCAATTAGAAAATATAAGCAAAGCACAACTGCTGTAATGATTGGATCCAAATAGAGTTATAACTAGATTGGTGGTACAGATTTCGACAGTGAAAAAATGGTGCAGATTTCATTTGGGCTTTACTTTTAACCCTATGAGAATAATAATAATGATGATAATAATAAATATAACAACCTTCTCGAGTGCTTAATATGTTGCAAGGCTATGATAAGTGCTTTACATTTATTCATTTAACCAATATTTATTGAGCACCTAGTATGTGCTAGTAAGTACTGTTCTATTTAGAATAGGGTAGTTAACAAGTCAGACAAGATTCCTGCTCTCATTTGGCATGTTTTCTAGTGGATTTCATGAGTTATTGTATATAATCCTTCCAACAATGTCTCATAAATATTATTAAACCTGTCTTATAGATAAGTTTACCCGAGGAACAAAGAAGTTGAATAACTTTCTAAAAATCACAAAGCCATCAAGTCAGGAAATAAACTCAGACAGTCTGACTCCAAGGTCACTATTTTAGTAACTTTGGGCTGCCATAACAAAGTACAGTAAATTAGATGGCTTATAAACAACAGATATTTATCACAGTTATGAAGGCTGGAAATCTGAGATCTGGGTGTCAGCATGGTGGGGTTCTGGTGAGGGTCCTCTTGCAGGTTGCGGACTGCCATCTTCTCCTTATATCCTCACATGGCAGAAAGAGAGGGTGCTAGTTCTCTGTCCTCTTATAAGGACACTAATCCCATTCATGAGGGCTCTGCCCTCATGACCTAGTTACCTCCCAAAGGCTCCACCTCCAAATACCATCACATCAGATTAGATTTCAACACACTAATTTTTTGAGTGTACACAAACATTCAAGCCATTGCAAAGGCCTCTGGATAATATGGATATTATTTCAGTACTACATTAGTCCAATTTTCATAAGCCCAAAAAAGGATACCAAAAAGTATAATTAGTTAATATTAAAAGTCAGAGATTTTTAAAACTTTCCACAAATTTCAAGTAGAAGAATTTTTAAAGACCAATTTTCACATCATTAGCTGAGTACCACAACAACCAACTAATGAAATATCTTAGCACACATTTCAGTCATAACAAATGTCAGTTGTAATTGGAAATCCACATTAAATTTGGGCATTCCTCAATAGTTTAAAAAGTAATTATGAGTCTTCTTTTTCTGCTTACATTTATTTATTTATTAGCCCATTCCCAGCAAATTTTACTTTATTCTTTCACAAGTCCAGAGAATTTAGTAAGTTTTACTATAGTTTCCATGTTAATAGTTTATATGGATTAAAACTTATACACTCATTCTTGATTTTATAGTAATTTAAAGTTACCACATGGAAGAAATAAAGTCACTTTTGGGAAAATTACTTGAATAATGTCAAATGAGATCTGCCAACTGTGGGATACACTTTCGTCAAAATTTTAAACAGCCAGCCAGGCTTTGGTCTTTGTGTATTGACATGGAGTAGGCCTGTGGTTTGATCATACTCATTTCAAAATTCTGCATTAATTATCAAATAATGGCTCATTCTGAGAGGAAGTGATATATTTGGTTTTGAGCTGATAAAGCATTTGAGCTGATTAAAGGAGATATCCCAGAAGAAAGTGAAAACATGAAAATTAAGTTCAGTGAAAGTGAAGTCTATAGGAAACTTTAAAATATTTTGATTATGAATAGATTATATATCCTATGAATATATTGTATAGTCCTCCCTGACCTCATTTCTGAAATCTTTCCCAATCCTTGACCATCTCCAGCAAGGCTCAGAATTGAGATAAAGTTTAGGAGCGGGGTAAGTCTCAAGGATTAAAATAAGAGGGTCTGATGCTCACAAGACTTGGTAATTAGAAATAACAAAGGCCTTTTAAAGCAGTGTTAACATGTCACCAGTGTCAGTTTGGAACATGGCAGCATTTATACGTAAGAGTAGCCAGACTCCCTATAGCAAGCCACTGCATAATTTAAAAATGGATCCTAGAGACTGGCTACTTTTAGAAAATTTCATTTCCCATGTGAGCTCTTTTCTGATGGTACTATTCTTTGATGGTCATTTAGCGAGGCCAGCTTGTCTGGATTAGTGCCTGCTGATGCGATGCAGGCTGCTATATTTTAAAAATGCTCTTATTCATTTTCAAAAGAAATGCGTGCTGATTAATCATGGTTGGAAATGTGAGAATTTGAAAAGAGAAAAAAATTACCCATAGCCCCATCATCCAAATATACTATTCACATTTGGGAGTATTTTCTAAATCTTTTTTTTCCTTCAAATAGTTTTTTAAAAAACACTTGAGATCATGCTGAGGTACAATTATAAATGCTGTTTTCTTTGCTAAACATTATGTCATAGTACTTTCCTATGTTGTTACTTAGAGCCATAAATATTAACTTTTAAGTATTTTTAAAAATTAAATAATGGGAAGTTAAATAAGATCAAACTATTGCACAGTATTCCAGAATTTATTTAATTATTCCCCTTTGAGAGTTATTTAGGATTTTTTAGTTTTTACGATTGCAAGCATACAACAAAGTATATCCTTTTATATTCCTCTTTGTGTACATGTGCATATAATTTTCTGGGACAGATTTTGAGAAATGGAATTTCTGGTTGAAGGGTATATGCATTTAATATTTTGGTAGATATTGACAAGTTGCCTTCCAAAAAGGCTGGACTAGTTTAAATTACTGTCAAGTGTTTTATTGTTTTAATTTGCATTTCACTATTGGTGCAGTTGAGCATCTTTTCATGTGTTTAACTAGTCATTTTTATTTCTTCTTTTGTGAATTCTTGCTCCTGTCCTTTTCTCAGTTTTTACTGTGTTGTTTGACTTATAGGAGCTCTTTATGTATTCTATGAGAAAGAAAAATGACAGACGTCAGATAGGAGTTAGCCCGCAACTAGTACCTATGCCAGTTGTTCCCTACTTAACATAAACAATTTCAGAGAGCACCAACATCAGACAAGGTTATTAAGGTTATTCTGTGACTTGTGATGGAGTAAGACTAAAATATGACCACTCTCTAATCACATCTGAGCAAAGATGAAAACAAGAACGCTGTGCATATCACAAAAATGACCAAACATCCCCTTCTCCCAGCTAACAGGAGAGCCTGCTGTAGTTTTATCAATTACAGCTTTAGCTCTATTGGATTCCTCCGACCTACTAGATAATAATTAAGATAGCCCATCATAGAATTGCCTCGATTTCGGACAGACTCTCTCCAACATCTAACACAAGTCGAAATCACAAAACAATCCCCTCTTAACTCCCTCTTACGGAAATATCTCACAGGCTCCCCTTGGTGCACAATCTCTCTTGTTGCAGCAAGTAACAGACCCAACTCTGTTTGCCTGCAGATGTGTTTCCTGGTATCTTGGGACATTTGGATGTTAATGTTTTGCTCTCATGCATGATACAGATATTGTCTCCTTGCTTTTCTGTTGTCTCTTAACCTTGTTTATGGTATCTTCTGTTATTTCTAAGTTCCTAATTTTATGTTGTCAATTTTATTAGTCTTCTCCTTTGTGACTTGTTTCCCTCGAACATAAAAAAAAATTATTCCATATTTTCTTTTAATCTTTTTTTTACTACTTTTTTTTAAAAAAATGTTTAGCTCTTTAATCGATCTGAACCTTAATTTTGTGCGCGGATGAGTATTGAAGTTTTTTCTAAATCTAGGACAGTCCGGGATTTAATTCACACCCGTCGCTTTCTCTGGGCAACTTTCCTTGACTCTCCTCCTCCACCTCAACAATCTAGGTTAGGCGTCCTTGTATGTCATAACCATATCACATATCACAACAATCATCACTTCTCAGAACAGTTTGCTTGAGAGCAAGGGCAGTGTTTTATTTATTATTGTACTTCAGGGTCTATGTTGCCTACATAGTAGTTTAATAAGTATTTATCGATTGCTCAATTGTCCTCCTTACTTCCTCTTCTTGAGAGCAAAAGCCAGATCTTATTTGGGCCTCTACTGGACTTGCAGATTTGAAATTGAAAGAAACCAGAGATTCAGTCTCTGGACTGTTGTCATGGCAATTGAGTGGGTTTTTCAGGTCTGCAACGTCAGTTGTGTGCTACGATTGGTTAAGAAATTAACCACTTGTCTCATTCCCCTTTACAATTTTCTCCCCGGCTACTACACTTTAATCTAAAATTGCGTAAACTGCACAAATAATTTCTTTGCAATTTCATCAAATGCCGTTTCCTATACTCCTGCCCCTTCTTGCCCTAAAGCTGAGGGAACGCCGCCTCCCGTCCTCAAGGACCAGGGGCATCGGACACAGGAATCTTGTAGGGCCACGGGGCTACCGCAAGAGGCGTTGGAGAAAGACTGAGTGCCTGGAGTGGGTAAAAGCAGAAAGTTTCTCTTCCGCTGCGCACCCCTTTCCTACACCTTAAAGGCTGGGTGCATCTGCTTTGCCCTGTACTAACACCAATCACCGGACCGACCACGCCCGGCTTGTGCGAACGGTCAGAGCATGCGCACCTTTGTAGGCAGGGCGTTCGGTGACCGGAAGCTGAGCGGTGGTTTGTGGAAAATGTAGTCTCAAGGCTTCCTGTGTCCTGGAGCTTGAGAGGGGGCTCCGCCTCAAAATGCCATGGTAGGCATTTGCCTCTGAGGGAAGAAGGTGTTGTGCTTCTTATTAATGAGACGAACGAATGAGAAATGGGTGGGAGGCTGTAGACTTACTGGGGTAGAATTTGGTAGGCTCCTAATTTTTACCTTCTTGCAGAAGTGACCCTATTTTTCAGTTTCTTTCCATGAAACTGCTGAGGGTTCCAGAATCTGAGTGGGCCTTTTATTTTGCTCACCTAAGCATTCTGGGTGTTTGGGGTAGGGCAGGTTATGTTAAGTTTTTGTTTCTTTCATTCTCTTTGTTTCCCTGAGAGTGCTAACTGGGAAGTCCAGATATGTGAACGTGTTCAACCGTGCTTGGTACAAAGAAGCCAGTAGATATGTGGTGTTTGTTGAATTTAATATGGTAAAGGGCTTTGGGAGTGAAGTGGTTACCCACTGTGGGGTAGGGACTTGGGAGGGAGGAATACATGGCATGGGTCAGAGGATCTGGGATCCTTGCCCATTGCTTGACTCCCCACACACGTCTTGGCCAGCTCCCTCATTTCACAGGAAAGAAAACTGAGAGGTAAAGGGGCCTGCCCAGGGTCCACCACTACATAGCAACAGCATTGAAACTAGTACCCAGGGCTCTCCCTCCCATGGTTTGCCTCCAGGCTAGCCAGTGAAACGTGGAGATAGCTCCTCACACGTTTGAGGGTAAATAAAGGCTAGGGAGGCAGTGTCAGGAAAAGAGGATGCTAGAATCTGCCTTTTTGCCTAGACAGATTGAAGTCTTCTGCTCCTTATGAATCTGTTGTGTAGCTGTGAGCCTCAGAAAGGGAGGAATAACTATTTGAATCCTCAATGACAAGGAGCATAGAAACTCTAAAATTGGTAAATATATTCATTTGTATCCTACAATGCAGCCTAAGTATTTCATTCCTTCCTTCCTGCATGCCTTTAGAAATTGAATTCCTAACTGAGTGATGACCAGCAGTTTGGGAGATGGAAAGAGCAGAGTCCTTGGCCTTAGAAAAGCCTGGATTCAAGTTCTAGCTCTCTCATTAAATCTAACATAATCAAATGACTTCCCTAAGTATTATTATCTATTGAATAGGGATAATAGTACTTCATAAGGCTGTGGTAGAACACGAATGAGATTTTTACTGGAATTAAGCACTTACTACAGGTAGAGGGGACATTGGTTTCAAGGCTTTTGAACTTGATTTTTTTCAGATCCCCAAATATTCCTGAATTGTAATTTAAGAACTAGAAAAGTAAGAACACGAATAGAAACTTTTAGAGGAAGTTCTGGGGAAGATCTTTCTCCCTGAGAGAATAGTCAGCAGGGGTATATAATGGAAATACGGAATGCTAGTATGTAGATGATATCACTCCATGGGATGATATTTAATTTCCACAGTATGCACAAGGCTGTACTTCTAAAAATCTGTATGTCTTTTCTTAGAACCTGGCTCACTCCTGGCCTGCAGTTGAAATATGAGCTAGGTAATGTCTTCAGGGCCAGACTTTGGAGTCAGAAGAACAAGAACTCAAGAACATCCCCTGTGGAATGAGGAATTCAATGTGAATGGGAACTCTTTTGGCCCTGAGATTTCCTACCATAGCTTCTTTGAATTAGCTCTGACTCAATTCTGGAAGCTGTGCCTTAGGGAATTGAGACCAGAACCACAGGAGTAAATTCTTAATGTTCTGCCCAAGGATAATCTAGTCCTAAGTTCAGTAGCAGCATTTACAAGGTGATGAGGAGTTTGTGACCATGATAGAAAAGAAAACTTTCAGAAAACATCTTGGGTACAGAACAGGTAAGATGGGGCACTCAGGTAATCAGGGAGGGAGGGAATCTAGAAGGACAGAGCTGGAGAGAAGGAATGGGGCTCGTTGCCTCTTTATTTCCCATAAGGACAAACACACACACACATACACACACACACACACACACACACACACACACACATTCAGTGTGCGAAATACTGTTAAGTAGTTTTTGAGAATTACCTTTCAGTACAACAGTGAGCAGTGAAGAAGGTGCTTATGATTGGACTAGCATCTCCGCTTTTTCTTCTGAAGATTGATATTTCCTTTGAGTCCCTAATATTTTGGGGAGAATAGGTTAGTGATTCTTTCCTCAGGCCCCATGTCCCCAGTATCTATCTGCCTCTTTTCTTGAAGTTATGAACTATTGCAGCACAGCAGAGGTCCTGAAGGGAGTGGATGAAATTAGAGATAGAAGCCAGGGCAACAAAGTTGAGTAGAAATTGAAAGTTCCTTCAGCTAACTCCATATATCCCATATCTCAGTAGATCCTAGCTCTAGCTTTAGGCCAGAATCTTTTGGCAATTTCTTTAATGTTGCTAACAACCTCTGCAAACAGAAGTCTTTTCTTTTTCACCTCTTCTTTTTCCTCAGGACTATGCAAAATTTAACCCAGTTTAACAAGAAGCCTTAACCCTGAATACTGTAGTAACAAGTAATGATCTTTAGGTCATAATCCAGAAGTAAGACCAGGAAGTTATTCTGGTGGAGTTGGCATCAGTGAGAAACATAAGCTGAAGAACTTCCCTAAAAATAGGGTGTTATGGTTTGGATGTTTGTCCCCTCCAAATATGTTGAAATTTGATCCCCAATGTTGGAGGTGGGGCCGAATGCGAGGTGTTTGGGTCATGGGGGCAGATCCCTCATGCCTTCCCTCAGGGGTGAGGGAGTTCTCACTCTGTTAGGTCCCATGAGAGTTGGTTGTTGAATAGAGCCTGGCAACTCCCCCATCTCTGTCTTGCTTCCTCTTTTGCCATGTGAACTCTGCACAGCTGGCTCCTCTTCAACTTCCACCATAAGTAAAAGCAACCTGAGGCCCTCATCGGATGCAGGTGCCCAATCGTGAACTTTCTAGCCATCGGAATTGTGTCAAACCTTTTTTCTTTAGAAATTATCCAACCTCAGGTATTCCTTTACATGCAACACAAAATTGTCTAAGACAGAGGGGTCACAACATCTGCATCCCAGATTACAGGAACAGGGAAGGCCCAAGTAAGTGAGTGGAAATATTTCACTAGGTTAATCCCAATATAGACTAACAGGGCAAAGAACAGTTTACCATGTCTATCCCTCTGCCTCCACCCAAAACTTCTTAATCTCACTTTCTGAGAGGCAGATTCAAAGTGGGACCACCTTGGTCCCAGTGTTCTTATGGCTTGTCGAGAGAAGATCTCAAAAGCAAACTACCTTGCTAGAATCAATTTTATAGAGAATAGATCTAGATTTCAAGTGAAATGATGAAAAAATACATTTCAGTTTTCATTTTCCAAGAGTTGCCTGTAGTACTACCTTTGGTAGATAAAGACTCTTTAGTGATAAAGAAAATCAGGATATTACCAGTTTCTAATTACTTTCTTCTTTTTTGGGCCATCCACTTTCCTAGTTTCCCTCTCTTCCTGCTGACAGTAATGCTAGAGATTGGAAGATGGCATTTTCTTATAGTCAAGTCCTAAGTAAGTTCTAATTCTTCTTGCTTCTGTTGAGAATACTACAGGCTGTAAGTTCAGATTCACAAATCACAAGACTAGGGAATGCGGGACGCCATGTAATTTTCATTATGAAATTTGATAAAAAAGCTTTGACGAAGCTACAAGAGGTGATTTTCTGATAGTTTTGAAGTGTGTGTTTGCTTTTAAGTGTATATATTTCTAGAATATGATTTCAGGCTGGGCGCGGTGGCTCACGCCTGTAATCCTAGCACTCTGGGAGGCCGAGGCGGGAGGATTGCTTGAGCTCAGCAGTTCGAGACCAGCCTGAGCAAGAGTGAGACCCCGTCTCTACTAAAAATAGAAAGAAATTAGCTGGACAACTAAAAATATATATATAAAAAAATTAGCAGGGCATGGTGGCACATGCCTGTAGTCCCAGCTACTCGGGAGGCTGAGGCAGGAGGATTGCTTGAGCCCAGGAATTTGAGGTTGCTGTGAGCTAGGCTGATGCCACGGCACTCTAGCCCAGGCAACAGAGTGAGACTCTGTCTCAAAAAAAAAAAATAAAATAAAAAATAAAAAGAAAAAATAGAATATGATTTCAAAAGAATGATAAAAGAAGAGATATGATCCCACATGTACCCTTCCTGTGATGCTGAGTTTCTAAGTCACATGTCAGCACATGTTTTCTGTAAAGGCCAGACAGAAAATATTCTTTACTTTGCTAACCGCATGGTCACTGTCACAACTACTCAAATCTGCCACTGTGGCAAAAAAAAAAAAAAAAAAAAAAAGGGCAAGCAATAGACAAAATATAAACAAATGAGCAGGGATATTGACATATGAATTTCATATAATTTTACATGTCACGAAATATTATTATTCTTTTGATTTTTTTAACTATTAAAATGTAAAAATAATTCTTACCTCAAAGAGCATACAAAAACAGGTGGAAAGCCAATTTAACCTAAGGGCTGTAGTTTCCCACCCCTATTGTAAGTCTGAGAAGTTTTATAGTGCATTTTGGGAAGTAAGGAGGGGGGTAGTTGTGTAAACTGTAAGCCTTATAAGGGGAGAGTAAGCTAGATATTCAAAGTGAATACCTAATTTAAATATAGGACAAAATCAGGCATTATGGCCTCTCATGGAACCCAGGGATTTTAAATATTTTGATTAGCAAAATATACATGCTAAGTATATAAAGTCATATAGTACTAAAAGACATATTGTAAATATAGTGAATGTCTGGCCCACTCTTCCTCACTTCTCCATTCTCCAAGTCTTCTTCCCCAGAGGCACAACTTTTGATTTCTTTTCTAGTCATTTCTTCTTCTGGTTTTTATATATGTCCATTTTTATATCTCCAAATTTTTCTGAATATGTGGTTCATTCATTTATTTTTTTGTATTTTTGATTTTTTGATTGACAGACAAAATTATATGTAGCTATCGTGTACATGATGTTTTGAAATATGTATACATTGTTAAATGAATAAATCTAACTAATCTGTTGTTACCTCACATAGTTATTATTTGTGTGGTGAGAACATTATATATCCATACTGGATTCACTTATTTTTTTTTATTTCAGCATATTATGGGGGTATAGACGGTTAGGTTATATGTGTTGCACTTGCCCCCCCCCCATTCTCTTATTTTTGACATTGTCCTTTCACTTCCTATTACGGAGGATAGGAATGGTAAAGAGGATTTAGCTGTGATGTACTTCATTCTCTCTCCTCCTTTTTGCCCATCCTTCCAGTAGAGTTAAAGTTTTTGGTGAAATCAATATTTGGTGTTTACATTATTATTTTCTGTCCAAATCTTCCTATCAGATTATTGTAATGTATAATAAATACTATGATTATGTTGTACTTCTTTCCCTAAAGCTAATAATTGCTTCACTTCTTCATAATTTTATATAGCTTTTTTTTTACCAATTTCCGTTTCTTCTCACATCTTGCAAAAACTTTCACTACAGTTTCACACCATGGCAATTTCATCGGCTAATCTATCAGTTTCAGAATGTGTGTTTGTGTGCATATGTGCGAGACGAGAGAGAGAGAGAGAGAGAGAGAGAGAGAGAGAGAGAGAGAGAGAGAGAGAGAGACTGAGACTTCCTAGGAACTTCTAGGAACTTTTGTTATACCCTGTTGCTATTTGGTTCTGCTGCAGTTGTGATCCTAGGACTTCCTTTTGTTGTCATCCTAGGAATTCCCTTTAGCTTTCTCCTGGTTTGGATTTCCATTTTCCTGGACCCCATGTCTTCCTCTTTTGTGGTGCAGTACACCTACTAGTAGCTTTGTCAAGATAAAAAGATGGCACAATGAAACAGGGAATGAGGGTGACAATCCTTAATGTGTATGACTTTTTTTGTTTATTGCCTTGTCTTTGTCATGCATTATCTATGACTTTTGAGTTGCTTCTGCTCCAATTTGGAGCACAGTTCTCATCCTATGATTTCTCTTCATCATTGAGGATTTCTTTCTCCTCTCTCTCATTGGATCTCCTGTTTTGTGCACTCCGTATCTTTCTCTTAGTTTACTCCTCCTTTTTGGAGTAAACTATCCTGTATTATCTTCTGAGAAAAAGCACGTAGGAGGTAAATGATTATTAGAACTTATTATGTGTAAAAATGTCTGTATTCTACCCTCACAGTTGATTGTTAGCTTAACTGGGTATACTATTCTATGTTGAAAATAACTTTTTTGTTGTTGTTTACCCATTGTTTTCTAGATTCTGGAGTTGCTTTCGAGAAGTACAAAACCATTTATAATTATAAATCTATCTATCTGTCTTTCTATTTTCTGTATTTCAGTATATTTGGAATCTTGTAGAATCATCTGTTTGTCCCAGTGTACTGTAATTTTGCAGTTGTGTGCTTTGGTATATTCCTATTTTGTTTATAATAGTGAGCATTTTGTGGGTGCTTTCATCTAAATATTCATGGTCTTCAATTCTAAAGATATTTTTAAATTTATACTCATGTGCTACATAACAATATTTTGGTCAACAGCAGACTATATATACAATATGGTCCCATAAGATTATGATAACATATTTTTACTTTAACTTTCCTGCATTTTGATATGTTTAGATACATAAATACTTACCATTGTGCTACAATTGCCTACAGAATTCAGTACAGGAATATGCTGTACAGGTTTATAGTCTGGGAGCAATATTCTATACTGTCTACCCTGGGTGTATGGTAGACCATACCATCTAGGTTTGTGTAAGTACTCTCCGTTATGTTTGCACAGTGACAAAACTGCCTAACAATACATTTTTCAAGACTTGTCCCAATCATTAAGCAATGCATGACTGTACTATGGTGCTGGTTTCCTCCCATAAGATAGTCTTTTTGGCTCTTTGCCTTATTTCCTGGGAGATATCCGTACTTTATTTTCCAACTTTTTTATTGAGATTTTTATTTCTGTTATCATGTTTAATTCTAAGAACTCTTGTTTGTTTTATAAATATTATTTTTATAGCATCTTGTATTTGTTTCATGGATGCATCAAACACAAAAACTACATTCAGAGCAGCAAGAAGTGTGCCTGTGTTTGTGTCCCTTTTACAAGTGAAGATAACCTTCCCAGAAGCCTCCCAGGATATTAGTCTTGCATACTTTTTACTAGAATTTCATCCTAATCCAATACAGTCATGTGCCACATAATGACATTTCAGTCAATGACAAACTGCATATATGATGATGATCTCATCAGATTATATATTTACTGTATCCTTTCTGTGTTTAGCAATGTTTAGATACACAAATACCATTGTTACAATTGCTGCAGTATTTGGTACAGTCACATGCTATACATATGTGTAGCCTAGGAGTGATAGGCTATACCATGTAGCCTAGATGTATAGTAGGCTGTACCATCTAGGTTTATATGAGTACACTCCACAATGTTTGCACAAGACAAAATTGCCTAAGGATACATTTCTCAGAACACATCCTTATTGTTAAGAAACACATAACTGTTCTTAAAGTAACCCCTGGCAAGGGCAATAGGATTACCATGATTGGTTTAGGTTAAGATTGACCCTCGGGGGCTGGAAACGGGCCCAACTACATATGTCTGAAACATTTGGTCATTAGGAGTAGAGGGAAGAAATAGAAATATATTAGAGAGAATGAAGGGTGCAGTATTGTTTACATTCTTGTTTAATTCACTGACTAGTGACTTGCTTCTAATAAATAGAATACAGAAAAATGATTTGATGTCATTTTAATGGTTAGGTTGTCGAAATCTCTGACTTCCATCTTGCTGGCATTTTTATTTCTCTGGCTCTTGTGTACTTACTCTGGATGATGGCAAGTGGAGAGGTCCATGTAGTTAGAAACTGAGGGCACCTCCTGCTAACCACTAGGGAGGCATTGAGGCCTCAGTCCAAACATACAAACATACATGACACTAAGTAATAATCTAATGTACTAGATAATTTCCTTTTGCCCTCACAAATCCATTTCCACCCTTTTTCACCCTGCTCAATGCTCCCAGTGGCTGATAATGTATGGTCTACATCAGTGAATTCCTCCTCTGCCCTCTGGCTTTCATTTGGGTTCTCCCAAGAGGGGCACTGGCTGGAGATAAGAGGGAAAACAGAGAGGTCTAAGAATTATTCTTCCAGTAACCTTTCTGTGAATGTGACCTTATTTAGAAATGGGTTTTTGCAGACATAATCAAGTTAAGATAAGATAAGTCATACTGGATATGGGTGGGTCCTATTCCAAAAAGTGGTATCTTATATTAATAAGAAAAGGAAATTTGGACACTGTCAAACAGAGATGCACAGGGAGAATGCCATGTAATGATGAAGGCAGAGATTAATGTGTCTATAAGATAAGGAATGTCCAGGATTGTTGGCAACTACTGGAAGGAGAGAGGCATGGAAAAGGTTCTCACTCAGAACCTCCAGAAGGAACCAAACCTGCTAATCCTTTGATTTTAGACTTCTAGCTTCCAGAATTATGAGAGAATAAATTTCTGTTGTTTTAAACCGTCAATTTATGGTAATTTGTTATGGAAGCCCTAGGAAATGAATAGATTGATTTGATTGGCCATTTTTCTTTGGTGTTATGTTAGAAATCCTGTCTCTGTGCTGAATGGCTCCATTACAATTTTAAAGTGTTTTTTCTGATTTTGATAGTAATACATGCAATTGAAACTATAGAAAAGTATAAAGAAGAATAACAATTAGAAAATATCCATAATACTTCCGTGGTTATCATTTTAGTATATATCACATGATATGTAGAATTTTCTGCCCTGATTTTTTACTTAAAATTACAGGTAAATATATATCCTTGGTATAAACAACTCATCATAGATACATTGATGACTGCATAAAATGCCGTTATTTATATTTTGCATGTTTTACTTAACAGTTAATCTCTTGTTGAATAATTGGATTGTCTTCCATTTTTTGTTGTTAGAAACATTTTGTGATGCAGAGAACAATGAGATGAAAGTCTGTTTTCCAAAAGGGGATTTAACCTGGCTATCGGTGACTGGGATAGATTAGAGAAGAAGTGCGTATTAACAGATATGTCCTAAAGTCAGGGGTCAGCCTCTCCTGACCAATCCAGAAGTGGCTGCAAAGGGGAGCTTTAGGGTAGGAGTAGAGAGGATCTTCCAGAAACAGTCCTTAAGTTACACGGCAGGGAGAGTTGGTGCTGGAGTTGCCTGTTTACTCAGGATGCTTAGATCAGGATATTCAGGGACGTCTCCTGGACATGTGCCCTTTGCCTATTCTTTTAATAAATCCCAGCTGCTTCTGATCCTCTTTGGATTGTCACTTGGAGATTCCATAGGAATCTTCCTAACTAACCTCTTGAGACTCATTTAGAATAAAAGCAAAACTCAGGCCTTAACTGGTCGGAAGTAAACTACCTGTGGAGATTTCAAGGCTTGAAACCTAGAATACCTAAGTAGCAAATACTAATGAGGCCCTGAGGGTCTTGGCTCAACTCTACCTTCCCCTCCCCTTAGGCCTATTCCCACAGACACCAGAGAAGGAGGGAGGCTGAGGGGCCAAAACTGGGTAGAGACTGGCTGGGATCCAACTGCCTCCTCAGAGTGTGATCAACACCATTACTCTGCTTCACCAGGGAGAAAAGTTTGGAAGTTCAAAGTCATTTCTATTGGCTTAACTGCCATGTACTGGGAAATGCTCTGTATTATAATTCATTGGAGGAAAAGCAAGATCTTATTTGAGATTATTAAATCTGGAAAAAGATCAATCTATTATTTATATCTCTCTTTGGTCTACTTCAGAAAGTGCAGTGTGGCAAGTTCATGCCTGGAATAAAGAATCTTTATAATGAAACTGGAAAACTTCTCTCAAGAAGGTTGGGCCCCTCTCCAGGAGGCTGAGTCACAGGGAAGTTATCCAGGCACCAATCTATGCAGACCCCTTTCCCTCACCCTAGAACTGGAAAGTGTTCAAATAATTCCCTCATTCTTTTATTCAAAATATATATTCAGCCTACTGTGCCAAGCAGAGTGTTGAGTATAATGGGAGACAGATGAATAAGTTTTTGCCTTAAGATTGGTAAAATTATGTGAGGAAAGAGAAGCCATTCAAAACAATTACAGCAAGAGGTAGCGCATGTTAAATACCACAAATAGGGCACAAATAGAAATCAAAAGATGTTCAGCAGTGGAACATTATACTGTTTCTGACTGGAAAGGTAAGGAGAGGTTTCAGAGAAGATTGGACATTTAATCTGAGTCTTGAAAGTTTCAAGTTTTGTGGAAACAACCCAAGTGTCCATCAATACGTGAGTGGATTAATAAAATGTGGTATATGTATACCATGGAGTACTATTCAGCTTTAAGAAACAATGATGATATAGCACCTCTTGTATTCTCCTGGAAAGA